>BNJM01007885.1:1904306-1991493 GCA_015472975.1 Rousettus leschenaultii
TGTAAAGCTACCCTTGTTTGACCTCACAGATTTCAAGGATCTCGTCAGCTTACAATCCCTTATTTTTTACTTTTTACACCTACAGCACCTGGTCTTCCTATGTGGGCTCCCATCCAAGTACTAACCAGGCCTGGCCCTGCTTAGCTTCTGAGATCAGACGAGATCAGGCTTGTTCAGGTAGCATGGCCATAGACTCCACTGCTTTTTCTGAAACGTCATTATTAGAGTACAGGAATGCCTGGATTTTTGAACATTGATTTTGTATGCAGAAAATTTACTGTATTTGCTTATTGTTTCTAGTAGTGTTCTTGTGCAGTCTTTAGGGTTTTCTATATAAAGAATCACGTCATCCGCAACTAGTGACAGTTTGACTTGTTTCCTATTTGGATGACTTTCATATCTTTCTCTTGTCTGATATCACTTGCTAGGACCTCCAATGTTATATTGAATAACAGTGGTGATAATGGACAGCCTTGTCATGTTCCTGATCTTGGAGGGAAAATTTTTAGTTTTTCCACCATTAAGTATAATGTTAGCTGGGGGTTTGTCATTTATGGTCTTTATTATGTTAAGGTAGTTTCCTTTTATACAGATTTTTTTAAAGTGTTTTGATCACTAATGGGTGCTGTATCTTGCCAAAGGCATTTTCTGCATCTATTGATATATCATATGATTCTTATTTTTTAATTTGTTGATGTGATGTATCACATTAATCTATTTGCGTATGTTGAACCATCCCTGTGCATCTGGGATGAAGCCCACTTGATCGTAGTGTATAATCTTTTTAATATGTTGCTGTATTGAGTTTGCTAGTGTATTATTTAGGAGTTTTTCATCTGCATTCATGACAAATATTGGTCTGTGGTTTTCTTTTTTTGTGTTATCTTTACTAAGTTTTGGTATCGGGGTGATGTTGGCCTCATCAAATGAGTTGGGAAGTATTGCTTCCAAACTCTTTTTTGGAAGAGTTTGAGGAGAACAGACATTAAGTCTTCTTTGAATGTTTGGTAGAATTCACTGGTGAAGCCATCTGGTCCTGGCCTTTCACTCTTTGGTAGGTTTTTGCTGATCGTTTCAATTTCCATACTGGTGGTTGGTCTATTTAGATTTTCCAGATGCAATCTAGGAAGGTCATATTTTTCTAAGTACAGGTCCATGTGTTTTAGGTTATTAAATTTGGTGTTATCTACTTTTTCATAGTATTCTTGCGTGATCCTTTGTATTTCTGTGGTGTCTTTGGTAATTTCCCCTCTTTCATCGCTGATTCTGTTTATTTGTGTTCTTTCTCTTTTTTCTTTGGTGAGTCTAGCCAAGGATTTGTCAGTTTTAACTTTCTCAAAGGACCAGCTCTTTGTTGCATTTATTTTTTCTCTTTGTGTGTGTGTGTGTGTGTGTGTGTTTTCAATTTTATTTCTACTCTAATTTTGATTTCTTCTCTTCTGCTAACTTTAGACTGCATTTGTTCTTCTTTTTCTAGTTTTTTAAGATGACTCGTTAGGTTGTTTGGGCTCATTTTTGTTTTGGAGATAGGCCTGTAATAATATAAACTTTCCTCTCATGACCACTTTTGCCATGTCCCCAAAGTTTTTATATGTTGTACAACCATTATCATTTGTTTCTATGTATCTCTTGATCTCTCTTTTGATTTCTTTTCCGACTCAGTTATTCATCAGTAGCATGTTGTTTAATCTCCATGTATTTGTGGTTCTTTCTGATTTCTTTTTGCAGTTGATCTCTAGTTTCAAAGCATTATGATGAGAGAATATGGTATGATTTCAATCTTCTTATATTTGTTGGGGCTATCTCTGTGTCCCAGTATGTGGTCAATCCTTGAGAATGTTCCATGTGCACTAAAGAAGGATGTTGTAAATAGCTGTTTGGGGATGAAAGGCTCCATATTTGTCAATTATGTCAAATTGGTCTAATGTGTCAGCTAAGGATGCTCTGTTTGAATATATTGATGTTCTGTTTGAATAAATGTCCATATTGAACAGTGGGGTATTTAGGTCTCCTACTATGATAGTTTTTTGGTCTGCTTCTCCTTTTACTTCTAGTAGTCATTTCTTTATATATGTTGGAGCTCCTCGATTGGAAACATAGATATTAATAAGTGTTATATCTTCTTGGTGTATGATTCCCTTTATCATCATGAAGTGTCGCTCAGTATCTTTCTTTACCTTTTTAATTTCGAAGTCTATTTTGTCTGTTATACGCACCGCTACGCCTACTTTTCTCTGAATGCCATTTACTTGGAATGCCATTTTCCACCCTTTTGCTTTGAGTCTGTATTTGCCTTTGGAGCTGAGATGTGTCTCCTGGAGGCAGAATATGGTTGGGTTTTGTTCTTTGATCCAATCTGCATCTCTGTGCCTTTTTATGGGTGAGTTCAGTTTATTTACATATAGGGTGATTATTGAAATATGAGGTCTTCTTATAGCCATTTTTTCTTTTGCTTTCTGGTAGCTCGGTGTTTCCATTGCTTTCTTGTCTTTGTGTTTCTGTGTTTTTTTTATTTTTGTTTGTTTGCTATGTTTAATTTTGGTTGGATTTTCTGAGTTTTCCTTCTGATCTTTCTTGTTTTATGTTATATCCTTCAGTGTGAATAATTGGCCTGTGGTTACCATTACCTATATGTAAAGGATAGTTGTTATATTGTACATTCTTCCATTTTCTTCTGCGCATGCTTGATCACCATTCCCCTTTGTGAAATTGGTTCTTTGGATCCTCCTCTCTTCTGTTATTGTTGTCTCAGTTTGTCCCTATGTATGCTGAAAGTTCATTACTATCTTGCTATAGCAAGTCTCTTCTTATTGTTTAAGCTTATAATGTCCTGTTCTTAATAAGGGTTGTACTCCTCTGCTTCAATATGCCTGCTATAGTCATCTTACTCCTAATTATCTATTTTTTTAATCATTTTATTCTAGATGAGCTGACGGCTTCAGTATCTCAGTATTTCCTGTAGTGGCTCATAGTTGCTAATTCCCTCAATTTTTATGTCTGCAAGTTCTTTATTTCTCTTTCATATGTAAAGATATATTATTCTTGGCTGGTAGTTCCTTTCATTTAATAGTTTGAATACTTGATTCCATTCCTTTCTGGCTCGTAAGGCTTGGGCTGAGAAGTCTGATGATAATCTAATGGGTTTTCCTTTATAGGTTATCATTCTCTTTTTCCTAGCTGCCTTGAGAATTCTATCTTTATTGTTGATTTTTGATAATTTTAATACAATGTGTCTTGATGAAGGCCTTTTTGGGTTAAGATAATTGGGTGTTCTGTTGAGTTCTTGAATTCCAAGCTCCAGCTCATTCCTTAGATTTGGGAAATCTTTATCAAGTATTTGTCTTAAAATGCTTTCTAATCCCTGCTCCTTTTCCTCCCCTTCAAGAATGCCCATTATTCTTGTTTCCTCCTCTGATGCTATCAGCTAGTTCTCTTTCATTATCTTTCATTCTTCAAGTTCTCTCTCCTTCCTTCTGATTTATTTCTAGATTCCTGTCTTTGATATCACTGATCCTTTCCTCCATTTGGTCGACTCTATTTCCCAAGCTTGCTATTTTATTTTTCATCTCTTGCAGTGTGTTCTTTATCTCCAGAAGTTCTATTTAGTTCTTTTTGAGGGCTTCAATCTCCTTGCTACAGAATTCATTCTACTCATCTAGGTGTTTTTTCAGTTCCTGAAATTGTTGATGTGAATCACTTTGAATCTCACTGAGTTTTTTCAGAAATACTATACTGAATTCGCTGTCATTTAAGTTGCCTATTTCTATGTCTGTAAGCTTATTTTCTGGAGAATTTTCTGTTTCTTTCTGAGATCCCTTGTCTTCTTGATAGTTCATGGTTTTTAATGGACTATTTCTCCACCTGTGCATTAGTTTCCAGTAGGTTGCATCTAAGCTTCTTGATCCCTGCTTTATGTAAAGTCTTATAGATATTCAATCATGCTCGCTACCTTCAGTCTCAGTCTGTGTGAGTGTTAGCGACAGTTTCAGTAGTGTTTGCTAAGATGCCACTGGGGCTTCGCAGTGTTCTATCTTGGAGGATGTGTGGCGAGGGCCCTCTAGGTTGGAAGATGGGAGCATTGCTCAACCTCAGTTTTGCAACCACAGCTGATAAAATTCAACTGTTGTTTCTCTGCTGTCCCCGCTTCTCTGCTTTCTGTCCTGATTCCTGGGTGTTGTGGGATTCTCCAATGGAGAAACCCGACACTGAGGGTATAAGGAGGAAGCAGCGTTTTTTGATGCCGGCACTGGCTCAGTGATATCTTATCCAAAGGCTGATCCTCAAATGAAACATAACGGGCAGTTTTATATAGTCTTGTCATTCTTACACAGCTACAGATAGAAGGAAGAACATTGATTGGTTGGCAAACAATGAGAAAGCTGATGTTAGCCAGAGAGTCCTTATGTGGGTGGGGGCAGGGGTAGTCAGGAACAAACTTGTTCGAGCAGGAAATGTTCAGGCAGGGTCAGGCTGCCACATTCCCCGCTTTGATGCTTGGACTCAACACTGGGTCAGAGAGCATCATCTTTGATTTTCTAATGTTTGGTTTAGAGGCTGGTGCCTGCATAGCATGAGGACTTTTGCTTCAGTTTTTCTTTCTACTATAGCCTCTGAGGGAGATGGTTGACCAGATAACAAGAACCAACCTGTATGGGAGGAGGAAGCAGCCCCCACGGAGGAGGTGTACTGTTCCAGTTAAGGTCTTAGAGCCATGAAAAGTGGAGAAGCAGCCTCCAAAGAGGTTACTAGGGTCCCATTCTTTCAAACTTTGGATGGCACATGAGCTATTTTCCTAATATTAGTAGCTATGGTAGTCACAGCCTTTCCATTGTCATCTATTTTGAGGCAACAATCAGTCTGATTAAACTTTCTGCACATTCCTCCTTCTTCTGCTCATAGATAATCCCAGGCTAGGCTATTTTGGTAGCTAGCTGACCACATCTGGGATTGTTGCCTGGCTAGAAGATCTAAGGCAGTTGCTGTCTCATTGGTTATGATCTCAAGAACTGCTTGTAAACTAATAGTCTGGTTCAGCATGTGTATAGGTGTCTGGTAACCCCAGCTCCCATCTTGCGCCCAAGTGGCAGGGCCATAGCATTGGATCATACAACGAGGCGGCCAGTTATCTTCTGCCTACGTTTGTTGTTCCCTTATTTTAGGTGATCTCTTAGTTCTGGCCTTTAAATCTTGATATAGGGGAACACTTAGCTCATTTCCTCCCTGGTCAGGCAGAAGGAAGAAGCCAGGCTGAATTCTCCCAATGGTGCAACTTCCCTTTCATTTCATTGGAAGCTGAGGTTAAGCCCACTTTCCACAAATCCAGAAGAGCCCATCAGGTGATTTCCAGTGTTGGGTCTAGCGAAACTGAGGTTTTCTAGAATGTTCCAAAAGCTAGAATGCAGTGGAAGGGGTTAGGGACCATGCCATTCCTTATAGTACAGTTGGTGACAGTCAAGTTTTGGTTGAGTGGCACAAGGAGGAGTTATCTGCAGTATTATTGGCCCAATACCAGGAAGGAGACTTAGGCCACCAGTTTAGGTCTGTGTGATTTAAAAATAGCATTCTTTTGCATGCATTCTATCCAACCCGCTGAGTGTATCCTGGACCCAGCTGGCCAAAACATTCTTCCCCTACCATGTCTGAGTAGAGGAGCTCTTGGATTAACTTTCTCTGTGGCGATCCACTGTGTGGTTCCACTGGAGGAGATAAAAGGCAACTAGGCTAGTTCCCTTCCAAGGCCAATGTTCACTCATGAGTGCTCCTCTACAAACTCAGCATTTAGTGATACCAAGTGTATGGGCTATCATCTCAGCTAGGTCAATAAAGAGGTTCTTCCCTAGGTTTGGGTGGTCTAGGTTTTGGCCCAAGGTTGCCTTATCTGCTGATACATTTGTGGGGTTTGGCACCTAGGAGACAGTGTAGGCTTAGATGTGGATGAACTACGCAGTCCTTGGACAATTTTTCTCACTGCTGGGCCCTCTGCATGGTCATGAACCTTTCCTCTGCTGGAGGTCCATAGCCAACATACCTAAATTTCTTCTAATTTTTCAGGCACTTGGCAGGATTTGCCACTCTCAGATTTAACCTATGTACCCTCTCCAGTATTGGAATCCCCAATGAGTGCAGAGTGTGAAGTGTAGGGCACACCCTTCAGGTAGGCCAGTTATGACAGTGAAGGTGGTGGCAAGGGTGGATCCTATCCTGTTCTTTTGTATGCAATGGGCGCAAGGGGAAGAACGAGTGAGGAGACTGGCTCCATATACATGGGAGGAAAAAGTAAAGAGCTATTAGGGGTGCTATCCTGACGAGACATCATCCTTAGGCTTCTGCTGCACATAAATTGGTCTTACCTTTGATCTGTTGGCATAGTTGGTGGTTTCTTCCAGGGCGTTGCCTTCAGAGCCTCAGAAGAGTCTAGAACACATTCCCTCTCTGCAGCTGCGGGTTCAAACCTGCTGTGATGTATCAAGGATGTTATTTAGAAACCTTAACTGCAGTGGCAGCAGATAAAATGACTATAAAGTGGCCTCTTCATAGGGATTTTCCACTCTTTTACCCAGATAGGTCTAGGCTAAACTCACAGGGAGCCTTTCCCTAACCCATTGGTTGAGAGTCTGGAAGGTGGTCTCTAAGGTCTGAAGCTGTTGTCTCAGAGTCAATTCACCTATTTCCTTGAGGCTCCCTTGTAGTCCTTTGATGAGTGGTGGTGGCTGCCCATACAAGATCTTGTATGGGGTGAACCCAGTCTTCTAGTTTGGGGCTGACCTGATTCTTAATAGTGCTGTGGGGAGGACTTTGCCCCAATGTGGATATGTTTCATGACATAGTTTTCCCAACTGAGTCTTAAGGGTCCTGTTTTTGTGTTCTATCTCTCCTGAACTCTGTGGTCAATAGGCAGTATGCGATTTCCATTTAATATTTAAATTCTTGGCTAGTTGCTGCACTATTTGTCCTACAAAGGCTGGCCTGTTATCTTAGCCAACGGTAATCAGCAGGCCAAATCATGGAACAAATTTTCAGAGGGGCGGTCTTGCTGCTTCTTGGGCCTTCTCAGTCTGGGTAGGGTAAGTCTCTACCCAACTGGCACAGGTACATACAAAGACCAAGAGATACTTGATGCTCCATGATTGAGGCATTTCAATAAAATATACTTCGAGTTCCTCAAAGAGCATGCCATCGACACTTTGGACACTGCTTGCTACATAGCTAGGGGATGTAGAAGTACCGGCTCAGAGCGGTTTCTAGGGCAGTGCAGCCAAGGTGAGTCCTTTGGTGAAACTGCTTGACAAAAGCTGGGGCTAGGATCCCAGGGATTGCAATTCACCTGTCTTTGAATTTCCGCCATGCACCGGGGAGGAGGCACGCTTCTTCAGTTTAAACCAGCCTGTATCTTGAGCCAAGTACTTGAGGTCCCATTTGGCTAAGTGACTGGGAAACAGGGAAGCAGTTACAGCCATAGGGTTGGCCATCTCCTTGGCTGCTGCCAGTTTGGCAACATGGCCTGCCCTGCAGTTGCCCTGGGCCATTTGGTGTCCCCTTTTTGATGTCCTCTACAGTGCATGACTGCTGCTTTCTTGGAGACCCACACAGTATCTAAGAATTCTGGAATTTCCTTTCCATATTTTATGTATTTCCTCCCGGAACTGAGTAGAGCCTTCCGTTTGTTCAGGGCTCCATGTATATGGAGGATGGTGAAGGCATACTTAGAGTCAGGGTATGTGTTAGCACACACTCCTCCTGCCAGTTGAGGGGCGCGGGTCAAGGCGATGAGCTCTGCCTTTTGTGCTGAGGTTTCCCTAGGCAAAAGTTTGGCTCAGTGGTGGAACATAGGGTCACTACAGCATATCTCCTTTCCTCACAAAGCTGCTACCATCAGTGTAATATTCTACATCAGGGTCCTTGAGGGGCTGGTCTGTCCAGTTGGGTTGGCTGGAAACACTTCATCCATGACTTCAATGCTGACCAGGCCCAACGGGGTAGCAAGGTGACTGGGTTCTAGGTTGGAACTACCTCTAGTCAGATGAGTAGATTCTTGCACAGCATTCCTTGGTATCTGACCATTTGGACATTAGCTATCACCTGATGACATCATAGCATTTGTGACATCAGAGTGGAATGCATTACTCTCATGTTGTGGTGATGCTGGTGTAAACAAACCTACTCTGAGGCCAATCACATAAAAGTATAGCAGATACAATTGTGTAGAATATGTAATACTTGATAATGATGATGAATACCCATGTTACTGGTTGATGTATTTACTATACTATATTTTTATTGTTATTTTGTGGTGTACTGTTTGTACTTATATAAAATGTTTGCTATAAGACAGTATGCCATGTTACTCCAGCAGCAGCCTCATATAGCTTGTGTTTATTGTGTCTCTTGATTAAATTACTTTCTATTGTGCTTGATTTAACCTTGTGTTGTTCACTACAGCCCAGAAGCATGCAAAATCCACTGCAGACATTGCCAGTAAGATGCCACATTGAATGACTAACCTGGAATTATAATTAACAGTGATGAAGGACTATAACGGAGGAAAATCAGTGATGGTTTTTCTTGCCAGTCAGGCACATTCTATTCCACCACAACAATGATCTTAAAGTAGAAGACAAAGTGATAAAAGCTGTTCAAGAAAAGATATGCTTTATTAAAGGCAGTAAGATTAACAAAAATTCAAGAAGGGCCTATATCAGGCATGGAGAAACTTCTCATGGTCTTGATAGAAAAGCAGATAAAGAACCATATTCCTCTCAGTACTATCATGATCATAGCGAAAGCAAAAAGTTTGTGATGTTGAAAGGAAAGACAGGACCACCTATGATGTAGAATTTACTGCTAGTTCTAGGTGGTTTAAACACTTTGAGAATTGTTACTCATTACGTAATGTAAAAGTGAGAGGTGAGTGCTGTGTGAAAGGAACTGAAAAGTTTTGTAAGTTCTAGATAAGTTGTTTGTGGAGGAAATTACTTGCAAGATCAAATATTCAGTATGGATGAAACTTCCCTATTTTGGAAATGGATGCCTGAAAGGACGTTCATCTGTAAGGAAGCCAATACAATGCCAGGTTTCAAGGCTTTTAAGGACAGGATAACAGTCTTGTGTGGAGACAATGTTGCAGTTTTCCATTGACTTTAATCACAAGGCATGATAATACTAAGAGACACCCAAAGGGCTGTCTCTCAGAAACCCTTTGTGATCTGGCACAGTGGGAACCCCGGGGCCTTCAAGCATATCGATAAGCACACACTGCCAGTGTGCTGCAAGGGCGAAAAGTCATGGATGACCCAGTTCCCCTTCTGAGATGCTCTCCTGAATTGCTATGCCAGCACAATGGAGAAGTACTATTTGAAGAATAACATATCCTTCAAGATTTTGCTTATCGTTGATAGTGCTCTTCTTTTCATGGTGATTTTTGTCCCAATATCAAAGTGGTGTTTTTTTTTTTCCACCAAACACCACCTTTTTGATCCAACCAATGAATCAAGCTTTTAAGACCTATTTCCGGAGGAGGGCCTTTGCCAAGGTTAGTACTACCATTGAGAAAGATATTGATGCAATTCTGGAAGGAATGACTTCATTAAGAACCTTGCTTGAGCTTGGAGTGATGTCACCAAGGAGTGTTAAAGTGGCATCTGGAAGGAGACACACAAGAGGTTCGTCCACGACTTCAAAGGATTTTCCAAGAATGAGGAGGATGCAAAAATCAACAAGGCTGTGGTTGAGATGGCAAACAACTTTAATCTGATTGTGGATGAGGGTGAGTGGTTCCTGAGGAATTGACTAATGAGGAGTTGTTGGAACTGGAACACAAATGCATAACTGAGGAAGAGGCAAGGGAAAAGAGAAAAGAAAACTTCAAGAGTAGTAAAGGAAGATACTGCAAGAAAATTCCCAGTAAAGGTTTTAGTGGAAGCTTTTGCAGACCTCAAGATGTTCCTTAAAAAGTTTCAAAATATAGACCCCAACACTCAAAGGTTTTCATTAACAGAGAGCAACTCTATGATGAAAAGAATAAACAAACTAAGAAAACCACCAGGAACATAATTCTATAAAGAGTGATACCTCTTCAAGAAAAGCCTCGGGCATGTCCTTCAGGAGCTACTCCAGAAGAAGAGTGTCAATCATGAGACATGACAGCTCCATGAGTGTTATTGACCCTGAAGTCCTTCCCATGGGACAAGATGTGGAAGTGGAAGACAGTGATATTGATGATTCTGATCCTGGATAAGCCTAGGCTAATGTGTGTATTTATGTTTTTGTTTTTAACAAAAAAAGTTTAAAAAGTAAGAAAAATAATTTAAAAATAAGACAAAGCTTACAGAATAAGGATATAAACAAAAAAAATTTTGTACAGCTGTATCACATGTTTGTGTTTTTAGCCCAGTGTTATTACAAATGAGTCAAAAACTTTTAAAAAATTAAAGAGTTTGTCAAGTAAAAATGTTAAAGTAAGCTAAGGTTAATTTATTATTGAAAAGAGAAAAATATATTTTATAAATTTAGTATAGCCTAAGTGTACAGTGTTTATAAAATCTACAGTGATGTATGGAAGTATCCTAGGCCTTCACAATCACACGCCACTCACTCACTGACTCACCCTCAGCAACTTCCAGTTCTGCAAGCTCCATTCATAGTAAATGCCCTATACAGGCATATCATTTTTTATCTTTTACACCTTATTTTTACTGTATCTTCTCTATGTTTAGTTACACAAATACTAACCATTGTATTATAATTGCCTACACTATTCAGTACAGTAACAAGCTGTACAGGCTTATAACCTAGGAGAATAGGCTATCCCACAGAGCCTAGGCAGGTAGCAGACTATACCATCTAGGTTTGTGCAAGTGCACTCTATGAAATTTGCACAACAATACTTCCTAACAACACATTTCTCAGGATGTATCCCTGTCATTAAGTGATGCATGAGAATTTTATCACACTAGCTCCTTCAGGATGGTGGGGAACATGATAAGATCAGTGAATTCCATGAGCGGGGCCCATTGCCACACTTCGATCACCATGAAGTGAATTCTTTGATCAGGAGCAAAGCTTTGTGGAATACTATAATTGTGGTTAAGGCGTTCTCTAAGTCCATGGATGGTAGATTTGGCAGAAGCATTGCTTTCAGAGAAGGCAAATCTGCATCTAAAGTAAATGTGATTTCAATATGAACAAAATGCTGCTCCTTCAATTATGTAAGGGGTCCAATGTCATCAACTAGTCACTAGGGAGCTGACTGATCACACCACTGAATGATACCATAATGATGACTCAGTGTTGATTTCCGATGCTCATAGATTGAGCATTCAGCAGTGGACATAGCTAGGTTGGCCTTTGTGAGTGGAAGTCCATGCGGCTGGCCAATGCATAACCTCCATCCTTGCAACCATGATCAGTTCTTTCATAAGCCCATAGGGATGGCTAGAGAAAGAGGCTGACTGGGTACTTGTGTCCACAGACTGGGTCATCTTATCCACTCAATTATTAAAACTCTTCTTTGCGGTGGTTATCTTTTGGTAAGCATTCACATGGTACACAAATATCTTCATGTTTTCACTCATTCGGACAGGTCTATCCACGTCACTTTCCCCAGATTTTCAATCACGCTCCTTCCAATTCCCTAACCATCCAGCAAACCCACTGGCCACAGCCCATGAATCAGTATATAATTGCACATCCAGTCACTTATCCTTCCAAGCAAAGTGAACAATCAGGTGCACTGCTCTGACTCCTGCCTACTGGGAGGATTTCCCTTGACCATCATCCTGAGGGATGTCCCAGGAAGGCATGGCAGTGCTGCAGTAGTCCTCTTTCAGATGGTGCCTGCATATCATGCAGCACTATCTACAGAAGAGGCCTGGGCATTCTCTTCCTCTGTCAACTACTCATAGGAAACTCCTCATGAAGTCACAGGTGCGTGCTGGCTGTGAGAAAGTGGTGTGACACTGAGGAAGTGGTGTAGGGGGAGACCATGGGCATTTGGGCCTAACTTAGTTGAGCTTCAGGGCCTGCTCAGTCATGATCTCTTACTTATCACTTCCTTCTGATGATGCATACTTCTGTGCACCTCTGACTTTAGGGCTTGCTGGGTCGGGTAACACTCAGGTTGCTTGGTAACTTGGTGGCCAGTGGTTAAGTGTTCAGTCTCCGTAAGGCTCAGTAGCAGGCTGAGGCATCTTTCTCAAAAGGAGAGAAGTTATCTGCAGAGGTCAGTGGGCTTTGCTTCAGAATTGAAAGTCCTGCACTGCAGTTCACCTGTAGCGGCCTTCCAAAGGCTCCAAACAGCATCCCTATTGGCTACTGACACTCCCAGCACCATTGCATCTGCTGGGTCTGGTGGCCCAAGTGGCAGAGCAGGTTGCACAGCATTCTGGACCTGCTGCAGAGCCTTCCCTCTATTCTGGACCTCAGTCAAAACGTGCAGCTCTTTGGGTCACTCAGTAAATGTGCCAGAGTAAGACCCGAAGGAGGAATGTGGAATGTGTTGCCTCCAAAATCCAAAGGGGCCTACCAGGCAGGCATTGTGCCTCCTTTATGATTGTAGGAGGGGTGAGATGCAACAACCTACACTTCACCTTAAAATGAATATCTTTTTTCCCCAGCTTTGTTGAAATAAAATTGACATATAACACTGTGTGATAAGGTGTATGACATGATGGTTCAGTATATGCATATTTTGAAAAATAGATTACCAAACGTGGTTGGTTAATACCGCCATCATCTCACGTTATGACCATTTAATTTTGTATAGAGAACATTTGAAATCTACTTTCTTAGCCACTTTCAAGTGTATAATACAGTATTGTTAGCTATTGTCACCATGCTGTACATAGGATTCCAAAACTTATTCACCTTATCAATTGGAAGTCTGTACCCTCTGACCAACTTCTCCCCATTTCACCCAACCCCCAGCCCCTGAAAACCACCATTTTACTCTCTGATTTTATTAGTTTGGCTTTTTAAGAGCCCACATATTAGTGATATCATACAGAATTTGTCTTTCTTTGTCTGACTTATCTCACTTTGGCACAATACACTCGGGATCCATCTATATTGTCACAATGGCAGAATTTCCTTCTTCCTCGCATGGCTGAATAATGTACCATTTCATATGTGTACTCTGTCCTCTTGATCCATTCTTCCCCTGATAAACACTTATTCCACATTTTGGCTATTGCAAATAATGCTGCAATAAACACTGGAGTCCAGATATCTTTTCAATGTCCTGTGTTCATTTCCATTGAACGTATTCCCCAAGTGGGATTGCTGGATCATATGGTAGTTCTCTTTTTAATTATTTGAGAAACCTCCATACTGTTTCGCAAAGTGGCTGAACCAATTTACGTTCCCACTATTATTTGAGCACTTGTAAATATTCATTCTATGTATTCCTGCTTTGAAGTATGAATTTTTTGAAGTTACGAAATGAATAACTTAGTGGGAACTTTGTTGTCAATGTCTAATTTATTGTATTATATCAGATGGTCTCCCTTGACCAACCACTGGAATAGGTGGGGCTAATCATTTAAGTGGTGATGTCAACCACGTCATAGCTTTGGTTAAGGTATATACCATTTTCATATTTCTAACGGTTACTCATAAATTTTTTAAATGAAAGGTATTTTTAAAAATCATCTGAGGTTAATTCATATTTTATTTAATCTTTCTCTGGAAGAGGAGGAGGAGCTTGCTATGCCTTCCTCAGAATGACTTGCCTCCAACCCAGCTTTAACATTGACCTAGCTTCGGATGCAGAAATAAACCATGTGACAATCAGCAATGCACAGGAAGATGTGTTCTTTTGTTGAGCACAGTGCAAGGACCATTTTGTTTTGCAGGAGAGAATTCTACAAGCAGCCAGAGAATATAAATTTTAATATACAAAAAAACCCCATTAGTCCATTAGCAGATTTCTCAACAGAAATCCTATAGGCCAGGAGATAGTGGAATGACATAAAGTGCTGAAAGAAAAAATTACCAAAAAGAATACTCTAGCTGGTAAAGTTGTCCTTCAGATATGAAGGTGAAATACTTTCCTAGGCAAATGAAAGCCAAAGGAGTTAAATCACCACTAAACTTGACCTGCAAAATATACTGAAATGAGTTCTTAAAGCTGAAATAAAAAGACACTAATTACTGACATAGAAACAAGGGAAAATGTACAACACATTTGTGAAGGTAAATGTGCAGTCAGATTTAGAAAAATCTAATTGTGTAAAAGGATGGTGTGAAAACCACTTAATGATAGTATTAAGGTTAAAGAAAAAATATTTAAAATCACTATAGCTACTATAATTTGTTTAGAAAAATCACAACATACAAAAGGGTAAATTGTGACATAGAAAATAAAAAGAGTTTTATAAATTTCATGGAGTTTTGTATGATAGAAATCCAGTTGCTATCAGTTTAAGATAAATTATTTCATCTATAGAAATTTTATGTAGGCCTCATGGTAACCAAAGAATAAAAACTTAGAGTAGGTGCATAAAAGATAAAGAAAGAAGAAACAGAAAATAACACCATGGAAAATCAGCGGTTTACGAAGACAGGCAGAAACAGAGGGCAAAAAAAAGGATGGAAATAAAAAACAACCAGGAAGTGCTTTTCCTGTGGGAGCCACTGGGTTGAGAGGAGCGTGGTCTCATGTCTAAGGGGCATCGTATTAAGGAAGTTCCTGAAATTCCTTTGATGATTGAAAATGAAGCTGAATGCTACAGGAATACCAAGCAGACTGTTTTGCTTCTTAAGTAACTTAAGACCTGGAATGATATAAAAAAGCTCTATGCCTCTCCACGAATGAGAGCTGGCAGGGCTAAATGAGAAACCGTCGTCGTATCCGGTGCAGGGGACCTCGCATCATCTATAATGAAGGCAATGGCATCATTAAAGCCTTCAGAAGTATCGCTGGAATTACTCTGCTTAATGTAAGCAAACTGAACATTTGAAACTTGCTCCCAGTGGGCATGGGGGCCTTTTCTGATTTGGATTGAAAGCGCTGCCCTCAAGGTAGATGATCTGTATGGCACTTGGCGTAAGCTGCACCTCTCAAGAATAACTACAACCTGCACATGCACAAGACCCTCAATATAGATCTTAGCAGAATCTTGAAAAGCCCAAGAACCAGAGAGCCCTCCAAGCACCAAGCGGAGTCCTAAAAAAGAATCCACTGAAAAACACAAGAATCTTGTCGAAGCTAAACCCATATGTAAAGGCCATGAGCCGGAGACCATGCTTCACCAGGCCAAGAACCACAAACTCTGGGTAGGTAAAACAGCAGCAGTGCTAGAAGCCAAATCAGATAGGGAGAAGGGAGTTTCAAGAATGAAGCTTGTGGTGGGAAAGAAAGAAAAGGGGGCTGTTGAGGTTACGAAGTAGAACAAGCCTTTGATTGGAAAAAAGGCTACAGGCACCAAGAAATCAGCAGTTGAGAGGAAGCCCATGGCAAAGAAGCCTGTGGCATAAATGGAAATTAGCTTATTCGATAAAAGTCAAATCATTTTGGACGGCTAATTTTGAATAAAAACCCGATCAAAGGGAAAACAACAGCAACAGCAACAACAACAACAAACAGAAAGCAATGACTAAGGTGGTGTTAGAGAGTCCTTATATAGCAATAATTACCCTATATATAATATGAAAACATTAGCATTTATGACCATGAGTGCATTTTTTAGAAAAGAATGAAGATTGGGAGTAAAAGAGTTAAGTGGTCAGATTGATTAGATAGATAAATACAAGAAAAACATAATAAAGAAGAAAAAATACCATAAAGACAAAAAGAAAAATTAATAATTAGGGACAGAAAAAATTGAGATGGTCCACAGAACTAACTGTTAGTTGATTGGCTGAGGAGACAAGCCTCTGGCAGAGATGAGTAAGACACACACTCACACAGTGATGAATAAGGGAGAAGGCACAAGATTATGGAGAAAAGAAAAGTAACTCTAGATACAATAAATATGTTAAAAATTAGCCAAAAATAGCACGGACTTTGTGCTTAAAAGTTAGAAAAATGGATGAACATACACTTTCTTGATAAAAGGACCGAGGACTCAATTACAAATCAAAAACCAGAATCTCATGAGGCTGCATGGCATGGTGCGGAGGACTTGGCATCTGGGGACCACTGAGCTGAGTGGGAACCCTGGCCCTGTTGTTCACTGACTGTGAGGTCTTTGGCAGGTGACCTGATCTTTCTGCTTCAGATTCTACACCCCAGGGACTGTTATTAGCAGCAAGTGTTAAAATTAAGTTCTTGAACTAGCACCCAAGAATTCTCCCCAACATGCTCAAAAAATTAGTCACCAGGACCAGATGACTTTGCAAGCAATTCTTATTGGAAGGTAAGGAACTATGGATCTCTATTTTACACGTAAAGTAGAAAACGAAGACTGAAGGAAAGCTACGCATCTCATCTTTGAACTGGTAACTGATTCTCAAACTGAAAAGAAATTATATGCTAAGTTTTTTCTTATGAGCATAGACACAAAAATCACGATCAAAACACTCGTAAGCTGCTCCAGGTTCACACACATATACACAGTTATATACATTCATATGACCCCACCCCCTTTCTTATAAAACATCAGCAGACCGTGCACTTAATCCCGGGGATCCCTTCTTATCAGTACAGAGGTATTTTAATTGCTGTGCACCCCTCCTTTCCTCCACTGTGTGGAGAGACCGCGGTGTTTGTCAGTCCCCTCTCCTGTGAATGTGAGTGACTGACATGTTTTGAAGCCTTCCAGGTTTTGCCTTCTTTTCGCCCTAACTCTTTTTTTTCCTACATATTTATTTTTCAGTGTAGTTTGAGGGAAGGTAACTTTGAGCCCTGAAAAAGTTGAAATATTAGTACAGATGATGATACAGAAAGCAAAGAAAACCAGGAAGTTTAACTACAGAGCAAAAGCTCAGTAATGTGTGTGTGTGCGTGTGTGTGTGTTGACAAAGATGAACAAAGCTGGACATTAGTTAAAGCTGTGAAAACAGCTTTTCTTCAGTAGCTACTGACAGGAGGGGGGAAAGCTGAACTCCATTCCAATCTTCACAGAGGTGACCGGGCATTTTTGAAAAGAGAAAGAAGGAGTAGGGAGGAGAAGCAGTGGGGGCTAGTACGGAGTCAGGGAATTGAAAACTCACAGAGGGTTGGTCAGTGTAAATGCAATTAGGTTGCTGTGTGTGCTACTGGCAACCTTCTACATTAGGATTTTATCCTTCACAGGCACTGAGAGACAGAGGCCATGTCCTTCCTGATGATACCATTTTTGAGGAATGGCTTCCAGGTTCCTGATAATGATACTCCAGAGTTGTAGGAGATACATCTCAAAGGGACGGAGGAAGGATTTATGCTCGTAAACCTCTTCATACATGCTATGGACAGGGATCTGTCCATAGATGTTGTCTAGAATCAATGGTAAATTAAATTCTTTTGATAGTCCTGTTTTCCCAGACTGAGACTCAAAGCAGGTTCTGGAACACCCCAAGGGTGTGCCATTAAGCTGCTAGAAGCCGTACCGAAGTTTGATCTAGTCTCTTACAGCAATGATGTGCATGGAGAGTGTTCACGCTCAGTTTTTACAGTTCTGTGTGTGTGTGTGTCTGTGTGTATCTGTGTGAGATATGAAGGCAAAAGAAAAGAGAATCAACAACATCATGTTCTTCTTATGGCTTTCTTGTTCTACTGTATATATGAAAATAACAAAATAATAAAAGATAAAGTTCTGAGTCATTTGCATTTCCTGGAAAATTGTTCCACATCAGAAAAACAGTCAGGATATATTGGAGACTCTTTGACCAGAAAACAGACCCACTACTAAGACTATTCTTCCTCCTTTGACAAGTACAACCTTCTGTACATTAAGTTTTATAGAAGTCTTTGTATGTTTACCTTCAAGTTTCTAGCTATCACATAAATTTGTGTTCACTACTGTATCTTTCTACTTGAAAAAGTTGTCTGTAAGTCTTTTATTGGCAAAATAGGTACCAAAATTTTATCTTTCTGCCTTTTTTGAAATATATTAGACAATTATTGCTTGTATTTTAATTATACAATTCAATAAGTTTTTTTTCAATTATGGTTGGCATACAATAATATACCAGTTTCAGTTGCATAGCATAGTGATCCAAGATCCATATAACTCGCAAAGTGATCACCCCATCAAATCCAGTACCTCTCCTCCCCCTAACATATTTATTACATTATTAGCCATCTTCTCCACGCTACACTCTACATCTCCATGTCTATTCTGCAACTATACATTTGTACCCCTTAATCCCTTTATCTTTTGTCTTTTTTTGCCATTCTCCCAACACCCTTCCATCTAGTAGCTTTCAAACTATTCTCTACAGCTATGAGTTTGTTTCCGCTTTTGTTGTTGTTGTTTATTTTGTTCTTTAGATTCCACATGTATGTGAAATCATGTGATATTTGTCGTTCCCTGTCTGACTTATTTCATTCAGCACAATACCCTCTAGGTCCATCAAGGCAATATATTTTTCCATCCCCTTCCTTTTAGTCTCTGTATGTCTTTTAATCTGAAGTGAGCCTCTGGTAGGCAGTATATGCAGGGGTCTTGTATTCTTATCCATTTTGCCACTCTATCTTTTGGTTGGAGCACTAATTCTTTTCCATTTGAGGTACTCATTGATAGGAATGTAGTTATTAGCATTCTTTATTCCTGTTTTTGATACATGTTTTTTCTTCTTGAAGAAGTGCCTCCAACATTTTCTGTAATACTGGCTTGATGTTGATATTTTTGTCTGGGAATCTCTTTATCTGTCTTTTGACTCTAAATGATAGCTTTGCTGCATAAAGTATTCTTGGTTGTAGATCTTTGGCTTTTATCACATTGAATATTTTGTGCTAAGCTCTTTCGTCCTGCATAGTTTCTTTTGAGAATTCAGCTGCCTGTCTTATGGGTGCTCCCTTGTAGGTAACTAACTGCTTTTCTCTCTTTGTATTTAACATTTGGCATTTTATTTATGATGTGTGTTGTTGTGCACCTCTTTAGGGTCCTCTTTCTTGGGATTCTCTGTGTCTCCTGGGGTCGTATATCTATTTCCTTTACCAGGTAAGGGAAGTTTTCCATCATTATTTCTTTAAATAGGTCTTCAAAGTCTTGTTTTTCTTCAGGACCCCTATGACACAGATATTTTTACATTTAATAGCATTCCAAAGGCTCCTTAAATTATTATTATAGTCTAGGCTTTTTTTTCTTGCTGTTATGATTGAGTGTCCTTGGCTTCGCCATCCTCAATAAAGGTCATTCAATACTTTTCATTATTCACTCTGTATATTCCATTTAATACACTTTTCATCTCAGATACTGTGTTCTTCACTTCTGACTGGTTCCCTTTTATACTTTCCATATTGACTTCTATGTTTTTTTAATCTCTTTGTTAAAGTTCTCAATGAGTTCATGTAAACTTACCCTAAGTTCATTGACCTCCACATCTGTTTGATTGCTTGAGTCCATTATTCCTGGATCTCTGTTGTATTCATTCATATGTTTTCTATTTCTTTGTCTTCCCAGTTTGGCTGCCTTTCTGTGTCTGTTTCTAGGTAAAGCTCTTAAGTCTTCTGGTCTTATTACTGTGGCTTTGTGTGTGTAGCTGTCCAGTAGCACAGTCCTGAGAGGGCTTCAGCTGCAGGCCAAGTTTAGCCACAGCCTGTGATTCTTTGGGGCCACCTGTTAAGATTCAGCAAGCAATCCACAGCTATTGTGCTTATAGTTGCCTCAAGAAACCATGCCAGAAGCCGAGGCCAGCTGCCTCCAGTGTGAGTCTTGGCAAAACTAGATGTGGCTTAGATGGGGCCACTCATATTGTCACAAAGAGTAAAATTTCATTTATGGCAAAGAAATATTCCACTGTGTATATGTACCACATCTGCATCCAATTGCCTATTGATGATCACTTAGGTTGCTTCCATGTTGTGGATATTGTAGATAATGCTGCAGTGAACATAGGAGTGCATATACCGTTTTAGTTTTTTAGATTCCTTTAGAAGTATAGCAGAATTGGCATTGCTGGGTCATATCGAAGTTCTATTTTTAATTTTTTAAAGAACCTCCATACTGTTTTCATATCTACTTTCATAAATGTCAAATGTATTTTAAAGTTTTCCTCATAAGAGATTTGCACACTTAATATATTTTTTTATTTTTATAATTTTTGTTGCTATTGTACATAAGGTCATCTCTTTGAAAATATTTTGACTTATCATTTCTATGAACAAAGGCAATTGATAACTATTTGGTAATTTGTATCCAACTAACTTCATAAATTTTCCAAAAGTAAGTAACTTTCCAATATTTCTTTGGTGAATTTCTATACTCAATCGTATCATCTACAAATGAAGACAATGTTAGCTTTTTCTTTCCCATTCCTTTGTCACTATTGCTTGTCACTTTTTATAACATAAAAATATTTACTTATGTAAACTATATTAGAACTTTCATAAGCTACATAAAAAGATAATGAACAAACATACACATTTGTAGAACTCCACATCAGTCATGCTAGATCCCTGTGAGGAAATCCCCAGCACAATCTCATTTGTATGTGAGGACACAGAGCAGTCCTTGTTTAGACATACACATTCATCTACTTGTTCAGCATGGTCAGTTCTCCACTGCTTGATGCTTTCCTTCTGCTATGAATGTGCATGTCCAGTTGTCTGTTTCTTACAGCAGACATTTACCTTCGTTTTCCACCAGCCACTACAGGAGTGTTAGGACTACTCAGGTAATGAATTCGACCCTTTCTTCTGGAAGAGTTTCCTGGGGGCTTCCTCCATCATCATATCTGGAATCAGATGAGTTTCCATAGCTTTTTCTTTTTTTCACATCTTACTGAGCAGAGTTTTAAAAAACAAAACCATGAACTCAGCTATTCCCTGGAAGAAATCCATTAAAAACGATCATCTCCATGGGGACTGACTCTGGCTGTTCAACACTTGTCCTTTCGAGATGTAAACCATCCTGCTTCTCATCCCCCACCTCCAATTTCAAATTGCATTGGCTAATGTCTTCCACATAATGTAACACAATAATTAGGACAGTGGGCTTCTTGTCTTATTCGTAACTTAGCATGGATGTATCCAGTGTTTCTTTATTAAAGTCAAATGCTGACTTTTTGACTGAAGTCATGTGTGTGTATGTATGCGTGTTTTTGTGTAGAATAACTTTTTTAAACTAGGGGAAAATTGATGAAATTTGACAAATAGTACTTTGGTATCTATGGAGACTATAATCTTCCTTTGAGTTACTCCTCATAAATTATATTATTTAATATTTATCTAATAGTGAACTATACTTGCCTTCCTGAAATAAACTTCACTAAGGTTAAAAAGGTCAATTTTAAAAAAAAAACTATGTAGTTTGTTTTTCTTTGCTGCTATTTATTAAAAATGTTTACACTTACATTCATAAGGGAAACTAAACTGTTCTGCAGTCATCTCTTTGTGAAATCTTTCTTAGATTTCGCTGTCAAGGTTGTTTTCACTTAATAAAATGAATCTGAAAGTTTTATAATTTTCTATGCTTTGGAATAATTTGGTTTCATTTGAATCGTGTGATCTTTAACGGGTTAGAAGAATACCATGTGATTCTTCCTAAGGAATCGTTCTTTATGACAGAGGAGCTTTTTATCATCATCCTCTAGTTCTTATGGAAATTGGTGGTTAAATTTTCCACTAGGTTAAGATTTAGTACACTATAATTTTGAAAAAACTCTTTTATGTTGTCAAATTACATGTGTAGATTTGTACAAATCTGTCTCATGATTGATGAAACAGTCTCCATTTTGATAGCTGTGTCTACCAACTCCAGCTGGGCGTTGAGCACTGGAGAAGTGCCCTCTGAGACCTGAAGGATGGGTATCCTCTGCTTCCTCTAGGATCCCTCTTCAATCTTCACTGTTTTTCACAGCCTTTACCCTATTTTGTAGTTGGAGTTTTTGGTGTTTAGAATTCCTAAATACTTGAAAAAGAGAATTTAAAAAGCAAAATAAAATATACGTATAAAATTGCTCAAATCATAACTGTACAGATCCAGGTCATAGAACAAATTCTCATACAATTATTAGCAATACCCAGATCAAGAAAAGAAGGTTATCAGTATTTTTCCATAATTCCTAAGGCCCTACCTCCCTGACCTCACTGAAGTAATCCCTCTCCTGGCTTAAAACACCACACCTTAGTTTGGTCTGCTTTTGAATTTATAAACATGGAACCATATCTACTTTTTTATTTCTGGCTTCATTTGCTCAGCTTTAAAGGTTTGAGATTCACCCATGTTTTGTGCATTGCAATAGTTTGTCTATTTTAATTTATATATGACATTCTAATCTCTAATTTTCTTCCTCTCTTTCAGTAAAGTCTGCCAAAAGCCTCACTTAGCTTCCTGGGCTTTCAGCTACCACTCTCAACTTGACAAATGTTTAGAATAGCGTGTTATTCAATATTGGGCCCACATATCTGGGATGTCCTTCTTGCTAAGCTGGCTCCATCAAATTCTCTCTGCCTTGGTGGCTCTCCAAGGCCTTCCAGAAGATATTCCTACTTATTGACCAGCTTTGGTCGTTTTGCTTGCGGAGAGCATTGGACTAAATAAAACAGACTTGTCTGTCTAAATTCTCTCAAAATAGATTTGAGATTTCGGAATCTTTAAACCTTAGCTGCTTTGAATAACTTCTGAGAAGAGGGAAGGAAACAAATGTAATTTAACCAATATGTTCAACTCAATAGGAGATGAAGGATCTCCTAATTGACCTTAACTGACCCAAAACATAGCTTTTTCTTGTCATAGGTAAACAAGGCCCAAGTCCATCGAATTCCACTTAACTTATGGCTTATAAAGCCATAAAATTATCCAAGATTACTCTGACTAGGTGTCCATAATCTAAAGAAAAGTATAGATGGCAGGAATTTCAACAGTTTTCAGGAAATATATTGTGTTTTCTTGAGGAAGTATTGGTTCGTAATTGTTGCTAATTGTACTTTTTAATAAAGAATTAGTTTACCCTCAATGTTATATTGGGAGCTGATTTATTAAGCTCTGGGAATAGTGTGCATATTGATACTAACAGTGGTTTGGATCTGCAGTGTTCCCCTAATTAGGCTGTAAGACATATATACATTGTAGAGCAAATCAGAGTCATGCATGCCCTTTAAGAGCAACTGAACATTACATATAAATATACATAGTATATTTAAAAGATAGACATATTTATACATATCTAGGTATGCATATATATTAGTTTGCATATATTAAAGTTTACTCTTTGTAATGTACATTTCTAGAGGGTTTGACAAATGCATGGAATCATGTATCCACTGCTCCAGTAGTATATACAGTGGTTCCCTTATCTTAATAATTTCCCGTGCATTCATTTTATCACTCCTTACTCCAACTACTGGCCACCACTAATTTGTTTTCTCTCCATATTGGTTTGCTTTTTCTAGAATGTCATATGATTGGAAAGGTGTAATACGTAGCCTTTTGAGTAACACTTGTTTCATTCATTAAAACTTATTTAAGTTAATTCGTGGAGACTTCTAGTTTCTGGTTCTACATGTTCGGAGCCTAGAAGTTGCAACTCTACCCTAACTACAAGAAAAATATGAACAGACTGCAAGATGAACAATTATTCTTGGATCCATAAAATAGGAGAGGACAAAGGGTGAACCACTGCCCCCCAAGAATGGAGAGATGGAGAAGTAAATACAGGGAGTCACAGCTCTTTAGGGAAGATACTCCTGCATAGAAACAGCCACTGGGACCAGTACCAGAGTAGGAAAACCAGAACTGTAATTGCCATGCAGCTGGTGAATCTGTGCAGATGTGTTTGAGAGTTTAAAATTCCAAGGGTAGTCAGCCTTGGGGGGACCTCACAATATTGTGAGATTTACCTTCAAACTTGACCAGATTCCTATAGTAAATATTAGAGAAAAAAATTACTCATGCTTCTGGCAGGGAAAGAGGAAAAGGAATCATTTTGAAATATCCCAGGACATTGTGGTTTTAACAAGGCCTGCCCTGAAGAGAAACTAGTTAACCAGAACCTCACTTGATAGGGTATAATAAGAGCCAAATGACCTGGGGGACGAGAAATTCCAGTCCACTCTGGCCATGCAGTACCACTTGAGGCAGGAGAAAAAAGCTTAAAAACACATGTGAAGGTCACAGTAAAGAGGCATGTCACTAAAAGACTGACATCTAATCATACGACTATAGAAGACACCCCCTCCTAACCACCTCACTACCACATTACTAAAGGCCTATGTACAGATATATACAATATGCAGATTGCGAGAAAAAATTACAAGATATATCAGAGACCAAAGCCACATTTTGAAAAGACAAGGAAAGTCTATGGCCATGCCACCCTGAATACGCCCAATCCTGTCTGATCTCGGAAGCTAAGCAAGCTTGGGCTTGGTTAGTACTTGAATGGGAGACCATCTAGGAAGACCAGCTGCTGTAGTGGTAAAAAATAAAAAATAAGAAATTATAAGCTGACAAGGTCCTTGTAATCTATGAGCTCGATCAAGGGTTGCCTCACCTAAAAGAAGAAGAAGAAAAAAAAAGACAGACCAAGCATCAGAAACAAACATAACAGATCAGAAACAGATATTGAAATTATCGGACTAGAGATTTAAATAACTATAGTATGTTAAGGATTCTAATGGGTAAAGTAGACAGCCTCCAGGAAAAGATTTGCAATGTAAGAAAAATAAAATTCTAAGAAAGAGCCAATAAGAAATGCTAGAGATGAAAAACACTAATCTTTGTTGATTTTATTAATAGACTGGACACAGTTGAGGAAAAAAATCTGAGCTTGAGGATGAACCAATAGAAACTTTAAAAACTGAAAAACAAAGAGAATATGGCTGCCAAAAAAAAAAAAGAACAGAATATCCGAAGACTGTGGGACAAATATGAGAGGTGTAATGTATGCATAATGAGTATTCCAGAAGGCAAAAATAGAGAAAGGAATGGAAAAATATTTGAAACAATAACGACTGAAAAGTCTCCCCGAGTTAACGACAGACAACAAACCACAGTACCAGGAAGCTCAGAAAACACCAAGTAGGATTAATTCCTTCACCTCCACTCTCCCCAAAAAACGATATCTAGGCATATTCTTTTCAAATTACAGAAAATCAAAAATAAATAAAATATCTAAAAGCAGCTAGAGGAAAACAACAATTTTCCTACAGAGGAAGAAAGATAAGAATTCCAACGAAATGTTTCCTAGAAACCAAGAAAACAAAGAGGGACTAGAGTGAAATATTTAGTGTATTTATTAAGGAAACAATGCCAACCTGGAATTCCATACCCTGTGAAGTTATTCTTCAAAAAAAGAAAAATCTAAAATCGGTAATTTAAATATCCACCTTAGGAAACTAAAAAAGAAGAATAAATATAATCCAAAGTATGCAGGAGAAAGAACTTTATAATAATTACAGTAGCAATCAATGAAATTTGAGACAGAAGTCAGACAGAGAACAAATACTATGTAATATCACATTGAAAAAGAGATCATATTTGTGGTTACCAGAGGCAATGGATAGATATAAGGGGTGGAGAAACTGGATGAAGGTGGTCAAAGGAACAAATTTTGGGTTATAAGATAAATATGTACTTGGGATGTACTGTACAACAGGATGACTATAATCAATACAGCTCTATGTGTTATGTAAAATTTGCTAAAAAAGTAGATTATAAAAGTTCTTATCACCAGGATTATAAAAGTTCTTATCATATATATATATACACACACACACACACACACACATATATCTGTATCAGTTTTATATATATACACACACACATGATTATGAATATTAACTACACTTATTGTGGTAATCATTTCACAGTATATGTAAATAGAGTCATTATGTTGTACATTTTATACTTACACAGTGCTGAATATCAATTATATATTAATAAAACTAGAAAAAAGGAAAAAGGAAAAAACTAGAAAATTGGTAGAAAAATCAATGAAAGCGAAAGGTGTTTTTTGAAAGGATCAATAAAATTGATAAGCCTGTATCTAGGCTAACTAATGAAAAAAGAGAGCACACAAATTACCAGTACCAGAAACGAGAGAGGATATCACTAAAAATCTTATGGACATTAAAAGGATAATAAAGTTATACTATGAACAACTCTATGCTCACAGATTTGATGATGTGGATGAAATGGACCGATTCTTTGAAAGATACAGTTTGCCCAAACTCACACAAGAAGAAACAGGCAATCCGAATAGGCTTATATGTATTAAAGAAATGGAATCAATAATTCATAATGCTTCAAAACAGAACACACCAGGCCCAGATATGTTCACTGGTGAATTTAAGGAGCATTTAAGAAAGCAATTATATCAATTCTCTACAGTCTCTTTCAGAAGACAAAAGCAGAAGAAATGCTTCCTTTTTTTTTCATGAGGCCAGCATTATCCTAATACCCAAACTAGACAAAGATGTTAAAAGAAATAAAAGTGCAGACCAATATCTCTTGTGAGCATAGATGCAAAAAGCTTTGACACAATATTAGCAAATGAAATCAACAGTGTACAGAGAATTATACATCATGACCAAGTAGAAATTACCACAGGCACACAAGGCTGGTTTGACATTTAAAAATTAATTTACTCTATCACATCAACAGGATAAAAGAAGAAAATCACATGATCTTAGCAACAGATATAGAAAAACCAGTTGACAAAATCCAACATCAGCTCATGAGAAAAACTCTCAGTAAACTAATAATAATAATAATAATAATAATAATAAAACCTGCCTCAACTTGATAAAGACTATCTACAAAAATCCTCCAACTAACATCATACTTAATAATAAGAAGAGTGAAGCTTTCCCACTAAGATCAGAAACAAGGCAAAATGTTCTCTTTCACCATTCATTTTCAGCATCATGCTTGAAGTAGTAGCTACTGCATTAAGAGAAGAAAAGAATAGATATTCGTATTAGGAAGGAAAATAAAACTATCTTTGATCACAGATGGCACAATTGTCTATGTAGAAAATGTGAAAGAATGACCCCCAATCTCCTGGAACTCACAGTGATTGTAGGAAGATTGCAGGATACAAGTTTAGTATATAAAGGTCAATCGCTTTCCTATATACCAGCAATGAACAAATGAAATTTGAAGTAAAAAACACATTATCATTTCCATTAATGCCCCACAATGAAATACTTAGGTAATATCTAACAAAATATGTGCATGATCTATACAAGACAAACTACAAAACTCTGATAAATCAAATTGAATAATTAAATAAATGAAGACGATTTCCATATTCATAGATAGGAAGATGTCACTGTTTCCAACGTGTGAGGATGTCAGTTCTCCCCTACTTGATGTATAGAGGCAATGAAATCCCAAACAAAACTCTAGCCAGTTATTTTATGGATGTCAACAAACTAATTCCTAGGTTTATATGGAGAGCCAAGAGAATCACAATAGCCAGCACAACATTGAAGGAGAAGAACACATTTGGAGGACTGACACTACCCAACTTCAAGACTTACTATAAAGCTACAGTAATCAAGACAGTGTGGTATTGGTGAAAGAACAGACAAATAGATCAAAAGAGCAAAACGGAGAGCCCAGAAAAAGACCCACATAAATATAGTCTACTGATCTTGGACAAGTAGCAAAGCAACACAATGGAGCAAAAAGAGACTTTTCTACAAATGGTGCTGGAAAAACCTGACATCCACATGCAAAAACATGAGTCTAAACACAGGTCTTACCCCTTCAAAAATTAACTGAGATGGATCATAGACCTAAATGTAAAATGCAAAACTATAAAACTCCTAGAAGATAACATAAGAGACTAAAGCTAAGTGGTCTAAGCCTAAATGATGACATGACACCAAAGGCACGATCCATGAAAGATAGATAATAAGCTGGACTTCAGTACCATTTTGTTTTCTTTTATTTTTGGTTTTTGAAGGATCCAATAAGTGTTTTCTTTTTCTTTTCTTCTTTTTATAGTCTTATAGTAAAAGGATAAAACTTAACTGTGGAATGGACTCAAACATGGACTGAGACTATAGAATGTACACTAGAAATCGGCAGGTGCCAGGAACATAGTAGGGAAAATAATGAGGCCTAAACACACAAAACACTTCACTGGGATCTGCCGATGTCAGCCAGAGCCAGGGCTGGATCACACAATGGGGACAGGTTCCAGGACCATTGGAAAGGGTGTGGGTGAGGGTGGGCAAGGAGCCGCATTGGGGTGCAGGTTTAGTCCAGGTAACTTGCTCTTGGTATTTACCTACAGAATCAGTTGGCTCCATTTCTTACAAATACACATGGAAAGAAAGGAAGTTTTGATCGCTACTTTATGAAGCTGTTGCTTTGTAATAACATCATCAGAAATAGAGACAATTCATTCAGATTCAAGTTTAGAGCAGGAAATACATATCAAAACATCATCATTAGCCCTCAGTACAAAACCTCACCCCACCCGATCCTTCCTCCTTGTCCCATCCCCTAGCACCCTCTGGCTGCTACCACTTCACTGCTGTCGTCCCCCACACTTAACCACATCATTGTCAGCAGGAGAAACGGGAGTGAAACAGACTGCAAAATCTGTCCCCACTTGATTTCATATCTTAAACTTCTTCAAGGATCTGATCTTTCAATAGAAGCGATGAATAGCTTCTTAGGGGAAAAATATCCTTTAAAAAAAAGAGAGGGTAATTCTGATTACTTCTTAAACCAGTCATCCTTTAAAGTAGAGCAGTCCACAGATTCACCAAGTCTGGCAAACAGAGGTGAAGGTTGCTGAGTAGGAGAGGCTGGGCAGAGCTGGAGAAGTAGGTGGCTGGTCAGGACACCACGTACTCACATTTGTGTCCTGCCAGCAGTCTGTCCTCCACAGAAAAAGCTGCCAAGTTGGGGTGATTTGATTTAAAAATTCCTGGTGGAGACAGGAAATACCCGAAAAGGGAATTTTAAAAAAGTATTGGGAATGAGGCAGGAGATGGAGAGCTGTTGTCCAAGAGCTTCCGTGCAAAAATAAATTTAAAAAGGGAGAAAGAGGGGAAAAAAGTCTCTTAAATGGTCTGAGGGCTCTAAGGATGAACTAAAAAGTGAGGCGACAGAAGAGACAGCTTTTGCTGCTGGTCTGCCCCGCGGAGCTGCGCTGTCCATCAAAAGCTTCTTCCTGCACTCAGAGCTGCAGTCCCAGCCTCAATCCAAGGCAGAGATGGCGCTGCCCTTAGCGTTGGTGTAGAGACTATCGTCTGAGGAGAGGTAGTTGATCTGTCGTTGGGCACGTGTCCTCATCTTCTCTAGTGCACGGACTTCGTGCTCTAGAAGAGTATGCTGCTGCTTGACATCATCAATATCTCTCTGGTATGTGTGGCTTTTCCTTCGCATTTAGCAGACATACTCTGTGGCTTTGTCTAGGATTTGGGCCTGGGATGCCTCTACTTGGAGTGATGAGACCAAGTCCCACAAACTGTGAAAGCTGTCTTTGATGTGGTCCCTCTGTTTTTGTACCTGTGCTTTATTATGAGCCTGTTTGTCAGCATGACTGTCCACCTTGGGGTGTTGTTATGGCTCCTTTCCTATTGCCCAAGGAGTGGCCACTGCAGCTGCAGCAGGGAAGAGGGAGGGGTGAAGGGGAGGGGGAAGTCAACTGCAACAACAAGCCAAGTCTTCCCACACACACCGTCACTCACTCACTGAGTCAGTCAGTCAGTCAGTCACTCACTCACTCTCACACACACACAACACAGGCAAGAACCACCTCTTCTCTTCAATAACATTTTAAATTCTACTCTGTGAAAGACAATTTCAAGAGAATTGAAAAGACAGCCAACTGCCTGGGAGAAAATATTCACAGAAGACACATCTGATTAACTACTGTTATCCAAAATATACAAAAAAAAAAAAACTCTTAAAATTCAACAGTAATAAAACAGACAACCTAATTGAAAAATGGGACAGAGACTTTAACAGGTCCGTCACCAAGGAAATATACAGATGGCAAATAAACACATGCTCCACATCACATGTCATCTGTAAATGCAAATTAAAAGAGTGAGATACCAATACACACCTATTAGAATGGCCAAAATCCAAAACACTGAGAACACCAAATGCTAGTGAGGATGTGGAGCAACAGGAGCTCTCAGTCATTGCTAGTAAGAATGCAAAATGGTACTGCCAGTTTGGAAGATAGTTTGGTGGTTTCTTACAAAATGAAACATAGTCTTACCAGATGATCCAACAATTGTGTTCCTTGGTATTTAACCAAAAAAGTTGAAAACTTATGTTTATACATATGTTTATAGCAACTTAATTCATTACTGCCAAGACTTGGAAGCAACCAAGTATCCTTCAGTAGGTAAAAGCACAAATAAACTGTAGGACCTCCAGGAAATGAAAAATTATTCAGCTCTGATTGAAATGAGTTACCAAGCCATGAAAAGACATCGAAGAACTTTAAATGCCTATTACTAAGTGAAAGAAACCTCTCTGAAAAGGCTACATGCGTAATCATATAGTCCAACTATATGGCACTCTGGAATAGGCAAAAGTATAGAGAAAACAAAATGATTAGTCGTTGCCAGGGATTTAGGTAGAGAATAGAGTTCAATAGGCAGAGCACAAAGGAAATTTATGGCCATGAAAATACTCAGCATGATATTAAAATAATGGATACATGTTATCATTCATTTGTCCAAACCCATAGAATGTACAACAGCATGAACAGAATGAACCGTAATGTAAACTGTGGACTTCGGGTGATCATGATGTGAGTGTAGGTCCATCGCTTTCACATGTGCACCTCTCTGGTGAGTGTGCTGTTCATGGGGAGGCCATGTGTGTGTGGGAGCAGGGGGCATCTGAGAGATCTCTGTACTTCTATTTTCATCTTGGTGTGAACCTAAAACTGCTTTTATTTTTTTAAGAGTCTTAAAATAAAACCAAACCAAAATAAAAGAAACAAAAATGATCCATTCATCTTGTGTGTATTAGTAGTTCATTTTAAAATCACTGCATGGTATTCCATTGTATACATGCACAGTACTGTGTAATTGTAGTAGGTTTATTCTTCTACTGTTGAAGGATATCTTGGTTGTTTACAGTTTTTAATGATTATGAATGAAACTGCTATAAACATTCACTTGCAGTTGTTGCATGGAAATACATTTTCAATTCACTGTCTAGCAGTGTGATTAATGTCAGCTAAGTCTAGGTTCCAGTTTATAAGAAAATACAAACTGTCTTCCAGAGTGGCTGTATCATTGTCCATTCTCACTAGCGATAATTGAGAATTTCTGGTGCTCTGTATCCTTGTTAGCAATTTTTATTGTCATCAAATTTTTCTTTAACTATTCAGTAAGGTAGAAGTATCTCATTATGACTTTAATTTGTATTTCTTCAATGAGGAATGGTGCTTAGCATTTTTCTATGTATTAATTTGTCACCTATATATCATTTTAGGTAAAAATCTGCCTCTTACTCACTTTTCAATTGGGATTGTTTGTTTTACGATTGTTGAGTTTTACTGTATATAGTTCAGTTATAAGTTCTTGACTTCCAAACATTTTCTTGTAGTCAGTGGTTTGTCTTTCATTCTCTTAGCAGTGTGGTTTGTGGAGCAAAATTTTTAATTTTTGATAAAGTCTAATAGATACATATTTTTTTATGAATTGGGTTTTTGGCATTTTATCTAAAAATTTACTGAGGTTATGTAGTTATTCTCCTTTACATTCTTTTAGAAGTTTTATGGCTTTATATATCACATGTAGGTCTATGATCCTTTTGACTTAATTTTGTATGTGTTATAAGATATTGTTTAGATTTTTTTTTTTTTTTGGTGTATGGATGTACAATTGTCCCAGGATCGTTTGTTAAAAAGACTATGCCATCTTCATTGGATTGCCTTTGCACCTACATTCAAAATCAGTTGAGTGTACCTGCATAGGTCTATTTCTGGCCTCTCCATTCTGTTTTATTGATCTTTGTTTCTAATCTTTTGTCAATAACACACTTTTTAAATTATTGTACATTTATAGACAATCTTGAAATAGTATCCCATAATTTCCAAAAGATGTTTTTATTATCATTCAGTTGACAATATTTCTAGCATCCCATGTGTTATCTTCTTTGACCCATGGGTTATTTAGAAGGGTATTTTTAAATTTCTAAATATTTGTTTTATTTCCCCTGATATCTTGTTCTTTCTTTCTTTTTTTAAATTTATACACGTACAGCAACTGGTATTCCTAGATGGTCTCCCATCCAAGTACTAACCAGGTCTGACTCTGCTCAGCTCCAAGATCAGATGAGGTTGGGCACGTTCAGGGTGGCATGGCTGCAGACTGTTACTTATTTCTAATAAAATTAATTTAGGCCAGAGTACATGTGATTTCCATCTTTTGAAATTTATCATTACTAGTTTTATATATCAACATATGAGCCATTTTAGTGAATGTTACTTAAATTCTTTTTGAAATATATATTCTGAAATAAACTATTAATGAATAAAAATACATATATATTCCATGATTGCAGGGTATAGCATTCTGTAAATGTAAATTAGGTCAAGGTGGTAGATAGAGTTGATTTGGATTTTGGGGAAGCTAAAAGAAAAAAAGGAGTCTTTTGATACCTGCCTGATTCTGCCCTCCACCCCCGTATTAATCTTTTCCAGTTCTGTGTATTTCTTCCTGAAGATTTAAATTCACATCTGGTGTTTCTTTCAACCAGAAGAAATGTCTTCAGTGTTTCTTTTTATTGTTGTTGTTGAGTTCTGTTTGAAAGAAAACTATTTTAGTTTTATTTTATCTAAAAATAGCTTTTTTTCTGAAGAATATTTTCACTGGTATGGAGTTTTGAGTTAATGGGTTATTTCCTTACAGGACTTAAAAAATATTATTTTGAAACCAGAGGGTAACTGAGTCAGGGGCTCGCGCTGCCTGTGCCGCTCAGCCAACGGACTGACAGGAGCTGAGCTGTTTAGAATAAGGATTTCTTGTCAGAGCACCAGTGATCTGAGAAGGCAGCAGGTCAACACCTTCAAAACTGCCTTGCCTTCTCAATCCGGTTTAGGGTATTTAAGGGAAAATCGGGGCATTAACCCAGAGGCTGCATGACAGTTGGGAGACAGGGGTCTGTTTTCTGTTGTGCTTCATGGAGCCCCGGCCCTCCAGTGGCATTAACAATCCAGGAACAAAGAATGCTAGACTAGAAGAATTATGATCTGTGAGCATAAGCATAAGTTTCAGGGCAACTTGCTATGGCAGGGGACGTTCCAAGCTCTGGGTCAAGCTGCCTGTGACAATTGATTGTTAAGCTACAGGGCAAGGAAAAGTGAAGCTGGGGACACTGTGATGCCTCTGTTCCGGGGGTCCCAACCAGGCTGCTCCTCAATTTCATTGTCTTCTGACCTCCATGGTTTCCATTGACAAATTAGAAATGTGTTTACTGGTCATTCTTATAATTGTTCTCATATATGCTATATCTCATTTTTCTGTTTGTTCTCAAGTTTTTCTGTTTATTTTGCTTTTTGTCAATTGTTCTATGTGTGGTTTTATTTATTTATATCCTGCTTGGACTTCATCTATAAACTCATGTCTTTCAGTAAATTTTGGAAACTTTTGGTCTCTTTTTATACATTTTTTCTGCCCTGTTCTCTCTTTCCTCTCCTAAGTTTCTAATTGCACATATGTGTGATTACTTAGATTTCATCCAACTTGTCTCTGAGAATCTGTCATAGGTGTCTTTCAGAAGAACTCTACAAAATGACTTTCCTCATCTCTTTTACACATGAGGAACCTGGACATATAGAGATTTGCATAGACAATTAAGTGGCAAAATTAAAATTAAAAACCAGTTCTTTAATTGTAACCCATTGTGTTACTTAGAGTCCATTATTCCAGACTTATATTAAACGAACACATAAATAAATAACTAGGGGCAGGGAGAAAAGAAAAACGATTCTGTGCTGTAGAATACCAACTAACAAAAGTTAAAGAAAGAATAGACTTTGACTGTCGTATTCTTGTTGTTTTAGTCCAAGAGATCACTGGCAACAATAGTATATGTCTGTGTTTTGTTTCTGTCTTTTTATTATGAAAAGCAGTGTGAAGGAGGCAAATGTGGATTAACAGGTGGGATCCCTAGCCTTGTCTTCCTTAGAAGACTTGTTTAGTGTTTTATCAGACATCTGTGGTAGTTGTTGTAGATAGAAAAGTTTGTGAGAAAAAACACTACATGGAGCCTGTAAATGTGTTTGCACAGCTTGTAAAGCATTCTCGGAAGTGGCCAGTAAAATAGGAGTTTTATCACTCTAAAAAAATAAATAATAGAGTTTGAAAAATTGTTATTTTTCTACCGTGGTAATAGTAATTGATATAGACAGGAATCATCAAGGAGTGCTAAAGCTAGTGAGTGAAAGTTTGTTTGAAGAATAAGGTAGTTACATAGTTTCAAAGTACCTCAGGCAAGTTTCTTCTCCATTACAATTGAAGAGAGTAACTTTATAGTGAAAGACCTGGCAGACAGTTAACTTTAAGTGATCAAAAATAACATCATCCACAATTGGGCTAAACTGACCTCATGTGCCTCCCCATGTGATGCTTTAAGAAAGATACAACATCGCTTCTGTAACATTCTTGCCAAAAACACATAACTTGACTCTAATCAAGAGAAGCATTGGATAAACCCAAGTTTTATATTTCTATAAAAGAAATGGCCTGTCCTCTAGAAAAATACTGAGGTCATTAATGGGAAAAAATTTAAAAACTGTTCCAAATTGAAGGAAATTAAAGACATGACAATTGAATAGAATGCATGTTCCTGGATTAAATTCAGGATATGATAGAAATGTCTATAAATAATATTACTATGACAGTTGGGGAAATTTGAATAGAGACAGTAGTATTGAGCCAATGTTTATTTTCCTGATTTTGATTACTGATGATGAAAGAAACTGTTCTTGTTCTTAGGAAACAGACAGATGTGTTTTGCAGTAAAGGGGCAGTGATACACTAACTTGCTCTCAAATCATTATGCATACAGCAACCATGCAAAATGTCTGGGAAATGGTAGATTTTTTTTTCTTGTATCGTACCTGCACGTTTTCTCTAAGTTAGAAATTATTTCAAGTAAAGATTTTACAAAACAAGTTATTTTGACCTTACATCATAATTTATTTTATAGTCTTTAACAGTTAAATTTTGATGGTTACTTCTCTATGAATATTTTGACCCTGTCTTGAAAACATTTATCTCTAGGCCCCAAGCATTAGGATCTCTTTAATATTATTTCCTTCTATTTGAAGACTTCCCTAAAATGAAATCTTCCAAGATCAGAAAGACTTTCTAAATCTAGGGACTCTAGAATTTGATGAAAAAACAAACGAAAAAAATCTCAGTGCAACACATACCGCACACATTGGCCAGCATTGTAAGAGGAATAAGCAACCAGAGAGTAACAACTTTATTTAATTTCTCTAAGGAGATGCCCCAATTATGCTACTCTTTCCATGTCCCTGGGCATAGGGGAAGGAAGGATGGCTCCCTTGGAGAAAAATGAGAGGAAAATGATGGTGTGGAAACAGCTTGCTCCATCTCCTCCCCCAATCCTTGAGCTTCTTGGGCTGTGTCAATTCTGCCTCCCCAGCCCCTGGCCCAGGTGCCTTTCCTTCTCTCCACCTCAGCTAGAGCCCAGCCTCTCACCTAGAGCCCACTGCTCAGTGGGGAGTGAGCCATTCCTGCCACTGGAGGGCAGAAGAGAGGTCAGCCCAGGGCTGTGGGGAAGGTGCAGCAGGAATGAAGGAGGTTAGAGCAGGAAGGACTTCCGAATGAGTGAGGTGTGATCAGGGAGTGACTGAGAACATTGCCTGTCTCCATTTAGGAGGGAAGAGAAAGGCCTTGGGTACAGAGGCAGAGAGCATGGCAGGGTCTGGATGAGACCCACTGTCACCTTCACCCTTGTGCTCTGACAGCACCTCACCCCGGGTCACACTGAGGTGCCCTTCAAGTCCAGGTGCTCCTCCAAGCAGATGTGTCTCAGCTCCTCTCTGGGCAGGACGCCTGTAGCTGTCCGTCATGGAAGTATCTTGTCCTCCTTCCCTTCCACCCGTCCCCCGGAATCTTGAGTCCAGTCAGCAGCTTTCCCACCTGCAGCCAGGTCAGCATGTTGTTGGCAGGTAAAGAGAATGTTGGGCCTCTCACAGCATAATTGTCCTCAGGGTCCTACCTGTCAGTCACCACAACCTGAGGGGACACTGGCCACAGGAGAACGACAGCACAGGGACAGCGTGGGCTGCCCACCTCCCTCCCTCCTCTCCTAGTCCTCCACTTGGCAGTGCCTTCTCCCTCCCCCAGCACCAGGACTTCCTAATCCAGAGTGGGAAGGAGGGACCGTGGCCCCAAACCCCCCTGCCCCACCGGTCTGCCCATCAGTGCTTCCGCCTCCATTCCCACTGCAGTTTTAGTGCCTGCCCCGTGAGGAGCCCTGGATGTGTGAGAGGGCTGCCCAGGAACGTCCTCCTTCAAATACTGCATGGCTCAGTTTCTCAGCTCCCTCAAGTCTGCTTACACATTTTATGAGGCTCACCCTGACCACCCTACTTAAAAGTGTCGCCTCTCCCATCACCTGGCATTGATCGTCTCCTGTGAATTATTTTTTACACCTCATGTAACTCCTATAACTTTCTAATATACTGTGAAGATTTCTGTTTCCAAAGATGGCCTCAACAATATCTCCCACCCCTTATGCTCTTTTGCAATGTGACCTCGCCATCCTCTATCTAGAGGTGGGGCTGAATTCCCCTTCCCCTTGGATCTGTGACTAGCTCTGATCACTGGAACTGCTTGAATTCTATGGGTCTGACATAAGATGCCTATGGTTTTTGACTTGTGCACTTGGAATATGCCCTCCTGGAACCCAGGTGCCCAGCTGAGAGCAACCATGCCGAACAGAAAAGCAGGTGGAGAGTGACCTAGGCCACCTGGCTATCAGCTCCAGTGAGCTCCCAGCTGACAGCCAGCACCACCTGCAGTCCCGTCAGGGAGCCCTCTTGAATGTTCTGACCCAGTCAGGCCTCCAGATAACTGCAGTCCCAGCTCGTGTCACATGGAGCAGAAGAACCAGCTGTCTGCTGAGCCCAGACAACCCACAGAATGAGAGAGAATAAGAAGGTTTTATTTGGGGATTGTTTGTTACCCAGCAACAGATAACAGGAACACATACTATACAATTTACTACTATTATTATGTTCTCATTATGGCCTGTCTTTCCTGTCAGACCATAAGCATCAGGAGAGCATGTGTCTTGTCTGTTTTTGATTAAATCTTTACCAGGCTTAGAACAAAGCCTGGCACAGAGGTAGTCACTGAACATTTGTGAATGAATGAATGAATGCTGTGAACAGATTTCTTAATGCTCAGTCTGAGACTGAAACGGTCTACGGTATTTGGTGTTGGAGGTCGTCTTAGTCTGTTTGGGCAGCCATAACCAAATACCATGGACTGTGAGGCGTAAACCATAGAAATTTATTTTCTCACAGTTTTGGAGGCTAGAAGTCCAAGGTCAAAGTGACGGGAAGCTTGGTTTCTGGTTGTGGGCCTTCCTCCTGGCTTGTAGATGGCTGTCTACTTGCTATGTCTTCATATGGCCTTTCTTCTGTGTGTGTGGAGAGAGGAGGGTGTGTGGGTATCTCTAATGTCTCTTTCTCTTATAACCAGCTGTGCTCTCAGGTTAGGGTCTCCCCTATGACCTCATTTAACCTTAATGATCTTCAAGGCTCTATCTCTAAGTATAATCACATTGGGGTGTGGTGCTTTAATATATGAATTTGGGGGAACTCAACTCACTCCATAACAGGGGTCTCCATGGTGTGTGGTTTGGTACCTACAATTTGGTCTCCATTTCCTGAACCCCTCATCAGGCATGATGCTCAGTTCCACCTAAATTCTGGTCTCACCATGGAGCACAGCAGCTGGGTGGCACCTGGCCACCAGCTGCCTCTGATGTCTTTTGGGCTGGGGGTCCATCTAGGTTGTAGGTCATGAGTAACCGATGCCCAGATCATAGCCGTGGCTCCGCTGCAGCGTATGGGGCTCTGGGGAACTCTCCCCTAGCTTGTGGACTCCCTGTTCATTTGGATAACTATAACAGAACACCACAGACTGGCTTAAAGACAAGAGAAATTTATTTCTCATAGTTCTGGAGTCTGAGAAGTCCAAGATCAAGGTGCCAGCAGATTCAGAGTCTGGCAAGGGCCCTCTTTCTGGTTCATGAACAGTCATCTTCTCACTGTGTCCTCGCATGGTAGAAGGGTTGAGGGGGTTCTCTGGTTTGTCTTTATAAGAGCACTAATCTCATTCATGAGGGCTCCACCCTCAACCTAATCACTCCCAAAGGCCCCACCTCCAGATACTTTCATATTGGGAATTAGGTTTCAAAATATGAGCTTTGAGGAGACACAAACTTTCCCTCTATAGCACCCCCAAAGTCCTGAGTTAGTCATAAACATAGTAATGAGACTTAGGGCTAAGGCTGCAAAGCTCCTGCATTCAGCGATTGGGGGTAGCAGAGAGTGAGGTCCGAGGGTTCAGTCTGAGGTCAGTCTGAGGGTTTAGTCTGGGTGCTTGGGTCGCCACAGAGAAAAGAGATGAGTTCCCAGAGACCTTAGGCAGTGATCTGTGAAGGGTGTAGTGACAGCTACTGGGAAATGGGTCTCCTGAGGTCCTTGTAGCCCAGACTGCATGTTTGTGCACATGGTCCATGGAGGTCCCTCAGCCTGGCCCAGAGGCTTGTCCTGTCATAGGGGAGGGGCAACTGAAGGCCATGACAACCTGCTTCTCGGGGCTGGGCTCAGACATGGCAGTGAGGTCCTATTGCAGAGTGGGACCCTGGAAAGTTCAGGAATTTGGAACCAAGGCTCATTCCTACAAGGGTAGCTCAGACTTTTGGTGTCTATGGCTCAGAGAATCCTGCCATGGCCCAGCACCCCAGGGGCTTCCTCCTCCACCCCGTTTCAATGAGATTGACTGCATTAATTCCCAAGGTGGGAGCCTTCCAGGCCCCACAGGCAGCAGCAGGAACAAGTGACAGGGACTTGGGTGTCCAAGGTCCCATTCTGAGACTAAGGGCACCTAGACCTGGGAAGCAGCTGTTACTACCCTAAACCTCACTCTTCCCTGAAGCAGAGTCCATGGTGACTGAGTGGAGAGGAAACATCTATGTCAGTGTGGATTTGGGGAAATACTTCACACCCGGAACCTGACACAGGACGGGGCCCCCTCTTGTGTTCTGGCTGGGAGTAGAGGAAGACCCTGGGCAGGTCCAGCTCAGCAGGAGAAAGGGGAGATGGTCTTCCGTCCTCAACCGTGTGGCCACACGGGGGCGCTGCTGCGCTCTCGCGGATGCTGATGGAGCATCGAGGGAGGGTCCAGGCTGTAAACTGGTCAGAGGTGGCTGACCTGAAGGCTGGACATCAATGGGGGATGAAGAAGCTTCTGAGCAGTGCTGGACTCCGCAGGTGTCAAGGTCAGGATGGGACAGGGATTGAAGGAGAGGAGAGCTCAGGAAACTTGTGCCATCTCTGAGGTTTCCATCTCCCCACTGCCACCCCTTTCTCCAGGTCCTTGAAGCCAACACCCAGGAAAACTGACAATAAACGTTTTCTTAGGCGCACGCTCTCTCTCCTTCTCTTTTTGTAGCAGCCCTTGCTGTAGCAACAATAACAAAATGCATATACATTTTTCTCAGGAAGGATACGTGAAAAATTGGTAACACTCTCAATTCTGGCAGGAAACCTGGGTGTCTGGAGTCTGAAGAGGGAGGAAAATTCCCCACTGTAAACTCCTTGGAATGTCTGGAATGATCTTTTCAAAATACGTTACATTTAACATCCCTTTGATTTGCAAGACTCTTTTTAGTTAAGGTCTGGTTTACACAGCTGTGGCCCTGTGATGGGCCCAGATCCAGGCCCTGCCCTGCGAGCTCCTCCAGCACAGGGAGCCAATGGTGGTCACACTTCAGAGCCATTCCCCAGCATGAAAACCTGTCATCCAGCCAGCACCTCCATCCCTGACATTCTCCTCCAACATCCTCACTGAGAGGCCTCCCTGTCCTGCCCCATTTGGGGCACCTCCAGCCTTCCTCTAAGCCTACCCGCTTTGCTTCTGTTCACAGCCTGTTCACTACCCTACATTTTTCAGTGTATTTATTTCGTTGTTTACTCTCTGTCCTTCCTTGAGAATATAAGCTGTATGAGGACAGGGATGAGGATTTGAATGTTACAGCTGAGTTTCCATTGCCTCAAAAGTGCCCAGTTGTTGATTTGAAACCATTTGTGGAGTGAATGAATGTGCAAATGCACATTCAGACTGCCACACACCAATGCACAGATCCTGTCACTCACCACGATACACACACACAGAACACACCCCCTCACACAGACACACCTACACATTCTTCTACACACATTCATCAAGCCTAATTCAGTTTAACGTTATGTTGTGGACATCTCCCATGACATTATGTGTTATTAATTTTAATTTTCTCATCAAATTATTGTGAAAAATTTCAAAGATACCTGAAGTTTGAAACAATAATTCAATGGTCACCCTAGACTTCATTATTTTAATATTTTGCCATATTCATATGTAATATATTTCTATAATTTTTGCTGAAATACTTGAAAGTTACTTGCTAACATTATGACCCTCACCCTAACTATTTCTGTATTCATCTCTTTGAAAATAGCTTTTCTTCAAACTATATGATTATTATACTAAAGAAAGTAACTGTAATTCTCTAAGATTATAAATGTCAAAGTAATATAATTCTCCACATTAGCCTCCGAATGTCTCATTTGGAGGACAGGAGCGGTCAGGAGCCCTTGCACGGATTCTGAGACGTCTGGCTGGCTCCTCCCGACAGCTCCCCTCTCCATCCCCTTGACAACAGCACCACAGAAAACTGAAATGTGAAAATATTTTCTTCTACTCCCTCTTTTTTCAGGTTTTTGAAACTCAGTATTTGAAATAAGTCACCTCTTAGATACAATGTCTCAATGTCTACATATCTGCCACAGTGTGAATATGCACATTGGGACTATTAGGGCTAAAAGCATGGTTCCCCTAGGCCTTTTGTCCCCTTGGCAAGGCATAAGAGGGGCTCCTGTGTCACACTAGGTACTCAGCAAGTCACGCTTCCAACAGCAGGTGTCAGGGAAGACCTCAGGCCTGGGGTGAGCACAGTCTCCTCCCTCGGGGTCAAGAGCGATCTCATGAACACCCTCTGAGAGCCCTCCTCTCCTCTAGGCAGGCCACCGCATAGTCAGGGGTCAAGAAAAGCTCCAGGGACTGCAACTGAGACCCAACCACCCAAAACCTCCTCACCACCCTTGACAGAGCCCAGGCGAGAGCCCCAAGGCCCTGCTCCTTCCCACCCTCATCTGTCACAGACTCACCACCACCCACTTTGACTCTCCAAGGAATAATGTCCTTTTCTCTCTTTTTCTCAGTCACCCTGGCCCCCCAAGTATCCCACATGCTCTGCACACCCCTACTCTATCTCTTCTCACCCCTCAACACCTGAGACCTTCTGAATGCACCCCCTGGAGTCCTCAGTCCAGGATCAGCCAAATCTCCTCAGTCCTCCCTCAGGAGGGGCCTTCACTTTGCAGCTCTGTCAGACTCCTGGGTCTCCCTGGGGACACGGCTCCCTGTGAAGTGCTTTCTCTGCCACTATCCTTGTGCCCTGGGCCTGGGTGTGGGTGCGTCTCTGATCCTCAGCTGCCTTCAAACTCTTCCCTCCCTCCTTCCTAATATCCCCTAACCCAGATTGGAGGCCCACTCCTGCCACTGTAGGTGTTCCCTGTGGACCCCAGGCCATCCCCACATTTCTTGGCTCTTTTAGCTCTTAGCCTACGGTCAACCTCCCTAGAGTGTTATCTCGTTGGTCTTCAGTGATGACAACACAAGCAGATGGGTAAGGCTGATGGTGGTCCCCAAAGGCCTACAGCCTGAATGCCTGGACCCTGTGAATTGCCTTTCATAGTGAGGGGACTTGTGTGATGTTATTGAGGGTAAGGACCTTAAGAAGATGAGATGGTCCTGGATCCTCTGGGTTGGGCCCAATCACACCACACAGACCCTAAAGGCTGAAATTTATCTGACTAGAGTCAGACATGCTGCAGGAAAGATGTGGCCGAGAGCAGTCAGAGAGGTCTGAGTCAGGGGACTGGGTGTATTTCGGGGTCAGGACCCAGGATTGAGGATCCTCTGGGTGCTGAGGGTGACTCCAGCTGACAGCCAGCAAGGAAATGCGGACTTTGGCCCTACATCTGCAAGACACGAAATTCAGACAAATTGATGAGCTGGGCAGTGGATTCTCCCAGAGCCCCCTGGTAAGGAACAGATACCTGCCAACACCTTTTTAGCCCAGTGAGAACATGTCAGACTTGTAACCTACACAGCTGTGAGATAATAAATGGGCGTTTTTTAAAGCTGCCGGGTCCATGTGATTTTCTGGCAGTGACAGGACAGCCACACAGCAGAGAGGTGCCCTCAGTCCCTGGCTTCTCACTTCCCTGAGCTCCTCTCCTCCATGACCTTCTGCTCCTCTCTTCCTGGCCCCTGCTCCCGTGTATCCCCTAGACCTTGTCATTGCCAATAACCCAGGCCTTCCACAGTCTCCGTTTCATGCTTCTCACTCTCTGCCCACCATGTCTCCTACTCATCCCCTAAGCTCTGGAAATGCTGATTCTATTATTTTCTCATATGTTATAATGTGGCATCAGCAAACCATTCATCACAAATGTGCCTGTTTTCCCTTCAGTACGTCAGCTCCAACAATCCTTCGAACCCACTGGGGCCCCAGTTTATTGATGCAACACTCTATTCACCGTGCTTCAGCCCTCGATGTCCTCCACTCCCTCCTCCCTCATTTTAAATTCTATGAAAAATAATTTCAGTTCCTCCCTTGCCCTCTCACTTGCTTTGTCGCTTTTGCTTGGAAACACCACATGGTTATTGAATTTTCCCTCTGCCTCCCTTGCACCTGCCCAACGAGGCTACAGGAGGCTGGAGAACATCTCACAGCCACGCTGACTCCGTCACATTAACCTCATGACCCAAACCACGAGGGGGGCCGCGCCCTGCCCTGCACTCATCCTGTCCTTGCTCCGTGCTGTCTCCTCCCAGCCTGCTGACTGTCACACACCGTCTCTCTCTGCTCAGACATCTGGCCTCCTTCCCCATCCTTAGTACTGAGGATGACCTTGTTTCCTGCGTCACTGAGAAAACCGAACACATCAGAAGACAATTATTACAGAGTTCTGCCACATTTTCTACTTCGAGACCTTTATCATGGGTCAACTGTCCATGCTGCCAGCCAGAGCCAGTTCCTCTGCTGGTGCTCTAGGTCTTGTCTCTTCCTGTCTACTTAAAGGTTTTGGTTCAGAAACCATTCTCTTTTTCTCATTTGTCATTATTCCCTCTCCACCAGATCACTGTGGTACCCATGAGAATGTACATCCTGGGACCTCAGCTCGAGGGAGTGTCACTGACTGAGGGCCCCGGCTGCTGTGCTCTCAGACCTGCTGCCGTGTTTGCTCTGAGACTGAACTATGCCCAGGCTTCTTCCCATATAAGACTGAGAACAGCAGGGAAGCTAATGCAGTACCATTGCTCCTCTGAAGGCTGACTTAACTCCAGGGCCCCCGACACCCTCACTGACCCTCCTCACTCTGCACTGGCTCTAGGATGCCTCCAGCCAACTTTTCTTCTCTCTTTCCTTCACTTGGGTTCAGATATGATGCTACTCCCAGCTTTCTCTGCCTCCTACCCACAACTATTCCCTCTAATAATATCTTGTACATTTAATACTGTATTACGTCTGACCTTCAAGTAGTATCAGGAATACTGCCATCAGGTAGGTAGGTGGGGCACATGGTGACAGCTGAACTGCTAGATTTCACTGGTGCTGACCTGAGAAAGTGTCCTGGTTTGGAGGAATGCTATGACAAATGTTTTGATAGACCTCTTTAAAAATAATCATGTGCGTGCCTACAAAGACAGTGGAGTTGGGTGCTTACTGTGAGCGGTACTGATGCCTAGGGAAGCATAATGAGAATCTGAGGAGTGTTAAACTGTTACTGGCTAGAGTGAGAGCCTCTGCAGTGGCTCATTGAGAGGCATTTGTCTCATGTACAGGAGGCCAGGTAGAGTTGGAAGGCTACTGAAGACATAATTGTGAGGGTCGTAGACCTCTGTAGAGATTGTGGCCAAGACAGACCTGTTACGTGAAAGTCTAGGCCCTGGTGTGGGAATCCCAAGATTCTGCAGACTGGGACATGGTCATCCTGATGGATGCCCTCTGGACCTCCAGGCAGGTAGAGGAGGCTCGTCCTCCTCTAGTGGTAGTTAGCTCTTCCACGGTCCTGGAGATGCTGCAGAAGCCTCAGCCCAAGATGCCCTGGGTATTATGGCAAGATCTAGCCAGCACGTACCTGTTGGATCCTGTGGAGCACTCTGGGACTGGATTTTTAAATTGTTCATCAAGTACCAGAATGTCAGGCGGGATAAACAAAAGGTAATTGACACAGAGGTATTTTTTCAGGACATGGGCTTATCAAGGGCCCCAGGGTGTGGGAGAAACTTACTCCTGGGTGGCTCTTAATAGCCTGGAAACAATAATATACAGCTTAGTGAGGTGGATGTGACTTACAGTAGAGGATGGTGGAGGATGGGATAAAGAGGCTGAAAGAACAGAGATGCTGTGTGAGGCCAGAAGACCCAGCCGAGGATTACATTCCACAGGAGGACTCAGAGGACACACATTTCACCAAAGCCATCTTGAAGGTGCTGGAGAGGGACCTGCATCACTAAGTTAAGGGATGTTGTGTCTTCTGTGGGCTGGGATGACGGGAGGACAGGTGGTCCCAGAGTCGGCTCATTAATTTCATGGGGAGGGTATGGCCTTGAAAAGAGCCCTGTAGTGACAGTGGACCAGCAAAAGCCAGAGGCCACAATGCCCATAACAACCCCACTGGAGCATCAAGGGAGGGAGCTTGACCTGAAGGGGGTTGTGGAGAATGCCAGCGTGGTGCTCCTATGGTCAAATGGATGGTGTTTTAGTCTATATTGGCTGCTCTAATAAAATATCATAAACTGGGGGACTTATATAAACAACAGAAATTTATTTCCCACAGTTCAGGAGGTTGGGATCAAATCAGGATGCTGACAGGTTTAACGTCTGGTCAGAGGCAGCTTTCTCACAGATGGAGCCTTCTAGCTGTGTCCTCACATGATGTCTCTCTCAGGTCTGTTTTATAAGAATAATCATTTCATTCATGAGGATCTACCCTCCCAAAGGCCCAAATTCCTAATATTATCACCTTGGGGGGTAGGATTTCAACATATGAATTTTGTGGGGGTACAAACATTCTGATCATAGCTAATAGGTAGTCATCGGTTTGCTGCTTAATATCTATTGCAAATAAAACAAGATTGAGGAGCAGCAGTTGAGAGTTCTGTGCCAAATAAAGCCATGATCCTTTGTTCAGTACCCAGACCTGAGCCAATTTTCAGATTCAGAACCCACTGACCGCAGAGGTGTCCAAACCCTGAGGAGGAAGTCCCCTGGAACACTGTGGTGAGTGACGACTGGGACAGTCCCCTCAGTCCTTCTGCAAAGGAACCACAGCTGTTTACTCAGGCGACTGTATGTGGGGAAGAGAGAAATGGCCAGAATGTTCAGGCTTATTGCAGGGTTTGAAGTGACCTTGATGTCCAGATACCCACAGCATCATCATGTCCCCCTGTTACAGTGGGCTGCTGGTGCCAGGTCATAAATGGAGTCCGGACAAGCCCAGCTCTCAGTGTGACCACTGGGTCCATAGACCCGCCCCAGGGTTATTGCCCCATTTCCCAAGTACGAGATCAGCACTGATACACTTGGAGGTTGGAGCACCCCTCACGCTGGTCCCTGTCTGTGGAGTAAGGCCTCTCATTGTGCTGAAGGACAGAAGGAAACCTCTGAAACTGCCACATCTTGGCCACATCAGAAATGACATTGTGACTCAGGGACAGGGGATTGTGGAGGATTTTGCAGGTATGAAGGCGCCAGCACCACCACTAGAGACGTGACCAAGGCAGGGGCCGTGGAGGTGTTGCCGATCATCTCCATTAATTCAACACCCTGTCTCACAGAAACCTGATGGGGTGTGAAGAAGTGTGAGGTCACCTCAGCCTTCACCAGGTGGAGCTCCGGCGGCGGCAGCTGCTGGGGTGTACGTGACACCACGGCCAGAGTGGGTAACACGGCTGCAGGCGCATGCGCGTGGATGTTAAGGCGGCGAGCGCATTCTTTTATTCCAGTCAGTGAAGTGCAGGTGAAATGATTAACATGCCTGTGGAAGGAACAATATTTATTTATATCTGCCTCAGGGTGATTTTAACTCTCTTGGCCTCTGTACCGTGGTCCCGAGAGATCTGGACCTCCTGGACATCCTCCAGAAAATCACAATACAGCTGACCCTTGAATCACCCTGGGGTTAGAGGCACCAACTACCTGTGCAGTCAGAAATCCACCTCTCACTTAAGTCGGCCCTCCCACACGGGGATTCCCAACTGCCAGTTCACCCTTCAACAACTCGGTTTGAATTGAGTGCATCGATCAAACCGAATAGGCCAATGGAATGACATTCTCATACAATTGGACCCGTGCAGTTCAAACCTGCGTTGTTCAAGAGTCAACTGCAGTTCATTTCATTGACAGCATTGTGTAGATTGGGATGGATGAGCAAGAGGTGGAAACTGCACTGGAGGCCTTGGTAAAACACGTATCCTCCAGAATGTGGAGGATAAACCTTTCAGAGACTCAGGAGGTGGCCCTCTCCATTCAGGTCTAGGTGTCTAGCAGTGAGGGGCATGCAGGGGTATCCCGTCCAAAGAAAAAGACACACTGCCATATATATTGCATCCCTCACTATGAAGAAGGAAGCACACTGCCTGGTGGGACGTTTTGATACATCTAGGTATATCATTCGGTCCATAGAAGGACGCCAGGTTTGAATAGAACTTGGAACTGGGAGGACACTCCCGGCCATGGTGCCATCACCCACCGTCCAGCAGACTACATGGTGTTTCGAGGTGTCAGTAGTGGGAAAAATGCAGTGTGGAGATAAACCAAGCACCAGCGGGAGGAGCACTGCGCTGGCCCCTGGGTTCTGCAGTAAGGCCATGCCATCTGCAGCAGAGAAATATACCCACTTTTAGAAGCAACTGTGGGTGTGTTACTGGGCCCTGTTAAGGCAGAATTCTTTGTCAGTGGGACACTAAGCAGCCATGTAATTGCAAATGTCATTATGAATTGAGGTCTGCATAACACACTAAGTCATAAACTGGACAGGCCCAGCAGCAGTCCATTATAAGGTGGAAATGGTACACCTGGGTTTGAGCCTGAATCGCATGTTAACATCCACCAGAAAACATCCTCCCCTGAAGAGGCCTGAGCAACCAAGCAGACAAATTGGCCTTAGCCATCCTTCTTCCCTGATCAACCCAGGACTGAACGGAGTGACCACAATGGCAGAGATGAGGCTACCTACAGGTCCAGCAGTGTTGACTCCCACTTGCCAAGGCTGTCCCAGCAACAGCCACCTCTGAATGTCCAATGTCAAAATTAGACCAATACTGGGCCCTGATCTGGCACTATTTTTTTTAGGCAACCAAACAGCCACCAAGTGACAAGTTGACGAAAGTGAGCTTTTCCATCGTGGAAGGGCCAGAGGTTCCTCCTCATAGGCTTAGTCACCTCTTCCATGTGTGGGTTTTCCTTCCTGTCCTCAGAACTCCAGCCAGAACCACTATCTAGGGACTTTGAAATGCCTGATCCACAGTCTTGGAATGGCTCTTGGGATGGTTTCTGACTGGGGACCTACTTCACAGTGAAGGAGGTACAGGATGCGTCATGAGTATGGGATCCACTTGTCAGATCCCATCTGCACTGTCCAGAGGCTGCTGGCCACACAGGATGTGGGTCCGGTGTTCTGAAGGCAAACTGAAGCGCCAGCTTTGAGGAAGCACCCTGAAGGAGTGGGGTTACATCTTTCAGGACACAGCATCTTTATTGAATCAGAGACCTTTATATGGTGCCGGGTCCTCAATAGGAAGATAAGGGTAGAAACAGGTGTGGCCCTAGTTACCATCATTTGGCATCACCCACTGGGGGATGTTGTACTTCCTGACTCCACAACTCTGGGTTTTTCCAGGTAGGAGGTTCTGGTCCCCAAAGTGGGGCGGGGGACACTCTTACAAGGGAACATGACAAAGGTCCCACTGGACTAAACATGATGTTGTCACCAAGGAAGAGTGGGCTCCACATGCCTAGAGACCAGCAGGTGAGAAGAGGAGTCCCCTCTTCCTGAGGCAGGTGGAAATGACCCTCATCCACAGGAGGGGCTGGGGCCACTGTCACATAATAGGGGCAGGAGGAAAATGTGTGGAATGAGTGAGAGACTTGGGTGCCCCCCCGGTTCCTCCTTGTTCTTATAACTGGAAGTGGACACGTGCAGCAACCCAACCTAAGCAAACTTTGTGTTCCAAGGGCTAAGGCCCCTCAGGCAGGAAGGTTTGGGTCACATCCCCCAGGTCAGCCACAAGTGCTCCCGTGCTCTGAAAGCCATGGCAGCGTTTGTGCAGAGGTCCTGCTTCCAATGGGCAGTTCCCAGACAATGACTGGTCACAGTAGGGCCAATAGGACAGGTCAATCCTGGGAGACAGGAGCTCCTCTGATGGTCAGGTTGGCTTGAGGACTCTCCTAGAGCCTGGTCACCTTCACATAGATGGCCTAGCAGTGATTTAAGATAAGTCTACAGAACCTGCTCTCCTGACCATCAGATTTGTGTCTCCGTCTGCTGACTATCCCAGCATATTCTGGCTCCTTCTTCATAGTCTCTGACAGGCGTTTCTCCTAATACAGTACTGCTGAGTTTAATCCCGTCTTGGAATCTGCTTCTTGTAGGATGCTGAGCAACAAAATCATTTTTATCTGTATACCAAGGACCTGTTACTTACTCCATCTTGTAAAATCCTTCTCTTTATCCATCTTATCCCATTGGCATCTGCTCCATTTTGCTTGTCTTTGTGTATTATCTAAGAGTTAATAGATGTTTGGTGTTCTAAGCCAACAAATTTGGAGAAAGTTTGCTGCACAGCAATAGAAAACTAATAAAACTCTCTTAAGTTTCTATTCATCTACATCTCTTTTATTTTCTTGCATGCTGAAATTATCTGCACTCACTATATGTAGTTCCTCTCCTCCTGTTTTTTTTTCTCTTGTACCCTTTCTTGCTTTCCTCTCTAACTTTTTTCATTTTATTATGGAAGAATCAAAACATAAAATGCCTATATGGTTATGCTAAAAGGAAGCATTACCTGGACCTAATTCCCACAAGTATAATGCCAAGGTATATGGAATAAAATTAAATAAAGAAATGGTATTAATAGAATATGAAAAATTATGCCTGAGCTGATTACGAACAAGTCATTTTCAACTCTTAATTCTTTCCCTTCGACTGAGGGTTTTTTTTGTTTTGTTTTTTGTTTTTTTTTTCTTTCAGAACAAACACATCAGCAACAGGAAGACTTATACAGTCCTGGTAAAATTTTAAATGGGCACAAGCACATTGGAAATCAAATGAGCATTATCGAGTACAGTTAAAGAAACTCCGCGTATAGCCCAGCAGTCCTACTCCTAAGCATTTCTGGAGAATTTTTTGCCTTGTGCCCTAGGGGACATGTACACTAATGTTTACAGAAAAATCTGGAGTAACGACATAGGCATCAATAGGAAAATAGTAAAGTTGTAGTATAATTATAAAATATAAGACTTCAGCAGTAAAAATGAATGAACTACAGCCTCACATATGAGAGGTAACACTCTACATAATGCTGAGTCTCAGAAGAGTCCATGCAGCAAGAGTTCACTGTACAGGAAGTTCAAAAGCACACAAAACCAAATAATGTTTGATTTGGGGACATATATACTTATTGTAAAATCTTTAGAGAAACTCAAGGGAATGGTAAACACAAGACTTAGATTAGAGGTTACATTTGTGGGATGGGATTGACGAGGCCCTCATTGGGGCTTCCTAGATTGTTTCTGACACCAGTGGTGGATGCCCAGGTATTTAATTGATCATAATTCCTCAAACTGGCACTTTTTCAAACTATGGCTTGTGATCTATTTCTGGCTTATTTATTAAAAAGAAAAGAGAAAATACCAAAGTATATTGCAAGAGTCCTTAGCAAGAACTACTCACATTGGAACAAAGCCACAGCCAATTATTACAAGCCATATCAGAGAAGGCCACAATGCCATAGAAAATAGCACTGGTTAAAAATAGATCAAGTGATCTTTCACTCACTGGCATCTATATATTCTGGTATAGTCTTCAATCTGATGTGCAAGTAATTCTATCTTGTGAAAGATTTGATGTGTTATTTACATTTAACCTCATATACAACTGAATTAAATACCTTTAAGAAGTGGAAAAGCACACTGTCAGTCAATGTAAGTAACCTGGAAAACGTTATAAAGGGAAACCAGTGGTGGCCTAGAAAGTGTAAATGGAAAACACAAGAGAGCTGCTTTAAAACAAACTTTAGAGGCACATATTAACAGTGCTTTTCAGAATCACATTCTTGTCCAGATCACTTTTACCAAATCTCATTTGAAACCACAATGAAAGATGTGAGATTTATTCTAGGATACCAACTGGACAGCTGGGTTCACACATATTGTACCTCAGTTGGAGTTAAACACTCTTGCCTACTGCATCACCAAAGTTGTTTTCATGGTGTTCAGCTAGGTATATAGACTGAGGAATGAGGTTCACATTTTTCTAACTGAAAAGTAATTCCATCATGCAAAGGTTTTTGAAGATGATGTTGAATAAGAAAACTGACATTTTAGTCAATATTTTTGACATTCTGAAAATTATTATTGTAGTGACATTGTTTAACAAAATCCAGTAAGTTTCAGATGTACAATGTAGCAGTAAGGCATATATACATATTGCATTGCGTGTTCACCACCCAGAGTTAGATTTCTTTGTCACTACATATTTGACCCCTTTCACCCCGTCTACTTCCCCCCTTCTCCCTCTCCCCCTACCCCTTGATTGACATTCTTAACAAACTAAATTTGAAACTTCTAATGATAAACAAAGATAGTTATTATTTTAAAGATATTCTTGTTAAGGCACCCACATCTTGGAATTATTTGGTCTAGTGAGCTATTTGGTCCCAACTTTGTTGCAACTTAGTGAAAGAAACTTTATCACTAAAGGTAATTTCAAGAAACACAAAGGCTGATGTATCTCCTTTCTCTGTCTCAGACTTTACCTCATTACTTTCCAACAGTGAAATGTAAAGCGTTAAAGAAAAATAATCAGAAGAAGGAAACACTGACTTTCAAAATCCTGAAACATTAATTTTAATTTGAGTTTTAAAATGTGTGTAAATTCTTAGACACTCTTCCTTTCTAGAGGTGCAGTAATTCCTTCCTCTTGAGTGCGAACTGCCTTAATGACTCACTTCTGACAGAGTAATGCTGATATGATGGTGTGTGACTCTGAGTCTAGGACAGAAAACACTGCAGCTTGCATCTCGCTTGCTCTCGCTCTCTCTCTCTGATCACTTTCTCTGGAGAAAGAAGCTGCTCGGTCATTTTGTGCCTTATGAAAAGTCCAGATGGCTAGGAATGGAGGCCTCCTGAGACCACCTAGGTAGAAATGAGGCTTCTTCCCATAGCTTCTTCAAACAGTAAGTCATGTTTCATGTGAGTCCTCCAGCCCCAGTGAACCTTCAGATGACACAGCCCTGGCTGACAACTTGACTGCAACCTTGAGAGATGCCCTGGCCAGAAGCACTCAAATCAACCTCTGCCAGATTCCTGACCCTGGAAAACTGTGGGAGAGCATATATATTTGTTATTTTGTGTTGTTGCATTTTCATTGATTTGTTTGTAGTACATAACTGATGCAGCGTTCAAAGAGAGAATGAAATATTGCATTTTAATTTTCATTTCCTCTAAGTTAATTATAATATATTGATAATGTCATTTGGTTTTAAGATTTAAGAATTTCCATGGCTAATAGGCAGGATGCATTTTATTACCATTCACAGCACTCTATTACTTGAACTTTGATTTCCAACCATGACCCAATTAAACACAAGAGGAAGAACAGGTCCCCAATAACAACCCTCGTTATTCACTTCCACTCAGTTATCCAATCAGACACTGATATCAGTGCTGCTGTGAAGGAATTTTGCAGATGTAGCTAAGTTCTCCATCAGTTGACTTTAAGGTTGGGAGGAGGGGTTGTCTTAGGTGGAACTGTCCCAATCAGGTGAGTGCTGATTGGGGTTCTTCCTGAGCAGAGATTCTAAGTGTAAGGGGGTTCAATGTGAGGCATTTCTCCACTGAGGGATTTGAAAGTGCAGGGCCACGTGGTAAAGACTGCTGGCCACTAGGTGATAGTAGCAGCCATCCCCTGGCATCTCCTCACTGACAGTTGTCAAGGAAACTGGTCCTCAGAGCACAACTGGAAGAAACTGAATTTGGCCAACGGTCTCTACATAAGCTTTGAGGAGGACCCTGAGCTCAAGATAAGAACACAGCTTTGTGACACCCTGACCAGGGAACCCATCCACACCACACCTGGATTTCTGACTAAGGAACTGTGAGCAAATAATTGGGAGTTGTTTTGAGCCACTAAATTGTGGTACCATCTTCTGCAAGAATAGAAAACTAATACACAGGCTCAACTGTGCAATGAACAAACACACAGCATTTTATTTCACTGGGATGAAGTTATGAACTGGTATGCACACTAGTGACCCGTGACCCATAATAAAATCTTTCTGAACTTTTTTGTATTTATTTTATGATTTTCATGTGATGTAATTAAATTTTAATACAATCGTCATTTACCAACTATTAACCTCATTCCTACTATCTGTCAGGAATGGCTTCATACACCTAGGGGCAAATTTGAATTAAGTAGCTTAAAGTCCCTGTGCTCATATGTCTTATATTCTAGAGACTTCCCAGAGAAAGATACAAAGCCATTGGAGGGTTTTGGTGAAGAAATGGCAGGTACATCCTGAGTCACATTAGCAGGATCTCTGTCTGATCCTTGTGGGGAGAATTGGTTTTGGGTGGCCGGTGGGGGAAGCACTAGTGCCACAATCAGGAGTGAGAGGGTGGTGGAGACTAAGAGGGGAAGAGGGCCTGGGGATGAAAGAGACAGAGGGGAGGGCTGGAGAGGCGGCAGGTGAGAAAGTGCAGCAGAAGAAAAGAATTCTACAGCAGTGGAACTCTGAGATTTAAATATGTTTTTTTAAAGGTCTTTAATAAACTATCTAGAGCCTAGCAGGTTGTTCTGTGGACCTGCCTAAAAACTAATTGCCTCTTTATGGTAATCAGTTTAAAAAATAATAATATGTCCTGATAAAATATGCGCACCACTTAGATGTGAATTATTCATAAAAAAAAATAGGCAATACAGGAGCAATAACGAAGGACATTTTAACGGCACTGAACACTTGGAACTTTGAGGCTGTATATGCTGCTGGTTGAAATACACTGTAACAAACTGCTGCCATGTCCTTTTTTTGTATTGAGGATGTGAGCAACTCACACAGACAGACTTTGGGCTGTGGAATGCAGCTCGTTTTACACTATAAAAACCCGGAGTCACAGACATGCTGTTTGGGAAAGAAAGACTTAGGAGCTTCGTGAGCCTGAGCACAGTGCTCACATATCTATCTGTACCAGGGAGCGAAATATTTTCTTTCACAGATTAGTTTCCTGATGATCAGGGGTTTTCAAGATTGTGCTACCTACCCTGGTTCATAGACAACAAGGAGACTGGTCACTGTGAGAATCTCTAGCTGGTGGTTTCAGGCATATCTTCTCCAGGATGAAAACAAAACCCCCTGTCCTTCCTTCATTTCCAGGACGAGCTCACTCTTACTAATAAAGTTCTCTGAGGCTAAGCTTTCTAGAAGAGTCCAAGGGAGAGGCAAAGGGCAGGAAGCAGAGAGTACATTTCAGGGTGAAGGGTTCTGGGAAGAGGAGAGGAGGCAAAGGGGCCCGTCCCAGCCTGAGGTCTCTCCATGATTTCCTCACACAGCTCCTGGGCCAAGACTCAGGGAGACAGGGTGACAAAGAGCTGTCCATGAAGGAGGAGCGGTCAGGGCAAAGTCCCAGGTCCCCAGGGCGGGGCTCTCAGGGTCTCAAACTCCAGGGCGGTGTCTGGGGCGGGGAAGCTCAGTGTTGGGGAGTCCCCACCTCCCCGAGGTTTCACTTCTCCCTCTCACAACCTGTGTCGGTCCTCCTGTGTCTGGTTACTCATGACAGGACCCCAGTTCTCACTCCCATTGCGCCTCCGGTTTCTAGAGAAGCCAATCAGTGTCACCGCACATGTATAAGGTGTCCATGGTGCCGCTAGGACTCAGGAGTCTCTCCAGACTCCGAGGATGCGGGTCATGGGGCCCCGAACCCTCCTCCTGCTGCTCTCAGGGGCCCTGGTCCTCACCGAGACCTGGGCGGGTGAGTGCGGGGTCGGGAGGGAACGGACTCTGCAGGGCAGAAACGAGGGGACCGCCCGCGGGGAAGCAGGACCCGGGGAAGGCGCGTCCCCTCCGCCCAGGCCCAGAACCCCCATCCCGTCCTGACCGTCCCGCGCCCCCCTCATCCCGCGCCCCATGGTCGCTTCCGGTCCATCGACCTCGGACCGGGACACGCGCCGGGAGAAGAGCCGGCGGTCTCAGCTCCTCTCTGTCCCCAGGTTTCCACTCCCTGAGGTATTTCTACACCACCTGGTCCCGGCCCGGGAGCGGGGAGCCCCGCTTCGTCACCGTCGGCTACGTGGACGACATGCAGTTCGCGCGTTTTGACAGCGACGCCGCGAGTCCGAGGAAGGTGCTCTGGGCGCCGTGGATGGAGCGGATGGTGCAGGAGGATCCGCAGTACTGGGACCAGGAGACACGGAACTTCCAGGGCCACGTACAGTATTTCCGAGAGAGTCTGAACAACGTGCGCGGCTACTACAACCAGAAGGAGGCCGGTGAGCGACGGGCCCGGGTCCCGGTCACGAACCCCGTCCCCACGGACAGGCTGGGGACGCCCCGAGAGCTACGAGGCTGCGGGACCCGCCCGGGAAGAGCCGGCAGGGGCGCCCGCGGGTTTCGCTCTCAGTTTGGGTCGGGTCACTGCTGCGGGGCTGACGCGGGGCGGGGACAGGGTCTCACACCATCCAGGCCATATGCGGCTGCGACGTGGGGCCGGACGGGCGCTTCTTCCACGGGTCACATCAGTTCGCCTACGACGGCGCCGACTACATCGCGCTGAACGAGGACCTGCGCTCCTGGACCGCGGCAGACCTGGCGGCTCAGATCACCCGGCGCAAGTGGGAGGAGGCCGCTGTGGCGGAGCGCATCAGGGCCTACCTGAAGGGCACGTGCGTGGAGCAGCTCCTCAGATACCTGGAGCAGGGCAAGGAGACGCTGCAGCGCGCAGGTGCGAGGGGCCGCGGGGCTCCTCCAAGGATGGAGGAAAGCGGGACCAGAGCACCCGCCTCCTGCTGGTCGGGAAATTGTGTCTGTGTGGGTTTTCTGATCCGGTACCAGATGGCGGCCCGCCCAGAGCGCCCACCTTCCCTCAGGGACAATGAGGGGTGCTTTCTCTCTGGGGGCCGAGCGGGAGACCATCCCAGGAGTAACTGGTCAACAAGCGGTTCCCTTTGACTGTGGAAGCTGCTCTGAGAACTCTGGGGACTTTTTCTCTCAGGCCATGTTCGCCGCCCCGCACCCGGTGGGTCTGAGGTCTGACTCCAGGTTTTCTGAATCATTTGGCCCCCATCCAGGTCAGAACCAGGAATCCCTTCTCTCCCCTTCAGAGACCTATCTCTGACCCTGGCCTGTCTCAGCCTAATTTTAGAACTTTCTAAACAATAGGAGATTATCCCAGATACCTATGTCCAGTCCTGTGTCTGGGTTTTGTGCTCCCTTCCCCCACCCCACTTGTCCTAAGCATTCTCAGCATGGTCACAGAGCACTGGTGGAGTGTCCTCTGAGGGATGTAAAGTTCCTGAATCTTCTGACCCTTCTCCTCAGACCCTCCAAAGACACGCGTGACCCACCACCCCATCTCTGACCATGAGGTCACCCTGAGGTGTTGGGCCCTGGGCTTCTACCCTGCGGAGATCACCCTGACTTGGCAGCGTGACGGGGAGGACCAGACCCAGGACATGGAGCTCGTGGAGACCAGGCCGGCAGGGGATGGAACTTTCCAGAAGTGGGCAGCAGTGGCGGTGCCTTCTGGAGAGGAGCAGAGATACACGTGCCACGTGCAGCACGAGGGGCTGCCCCAGCCCCTCACCCTGAGATGGGGTGAGGAGGGGGCGGTGGGCACAGAGCCTCTTCTCAGGGGAAGCAGGAGCCCCTGGAGGACTTCAGCAGGGTTGGGGCTGAGGCCCGATAGTCAGGGTCATCACTGTCTGTTCCCTTCCCAGAGCCTCCTCCAGGCACCATCCCCATTGTGGGTGTCATTGCTGCCCTGGTCCTCCTTGGAACTGTGGTCACTGGAGCTGTGGTCGGAGCTGTGATGTGGAGGAGGAAGCGCTCAGGTAGGGAAGGGGTGTAGTGTGAGTTCTCTTGTCCCACTGTGGGGTTTCAAGCCCCAGGTAGAGTGTGTCCTGTTTCGTTAATGGGAAGTACCATCCACACACACATTCTTTCCCCGCCTGATGCCCCATCTGCTAACACTTACTCTGTATTAATGCACGTGTAGAAATGAAGAATAGATTTATCACCTTGATGCTTCTGGTGATAAGGACCTGACTTCTAGCTGTCTCAGGATAAAGGGGAAGGTCTCTGCTGAGGACAGACTTCCAGGAGGGTGGTTGGTCCATTCCCTCCACATGTACTTTTCTTAGGTTTCCTCATTATTCCCTGGGTCTGAGGTTACAGTTCTGGAAACTTCCCTGGAGTCCATGACTAGGGGGTTTCTTTAGGACCTCATGGCCCCCACCCCCCTTCCCTGGCTTCTCACAAGATGTTTTCTTCCCATGGATGGAAAAGGAGGAATCTACATTCAGCTTGCAAGTGAGAATGGGGGAGAGGGTGATCCAGGAGACCCTAGGGATAGTGTAGATGGGAGCCTATGGGGGGAGCTCACCAACCCCAATAATTCCTCCTTTAACCACATCTCCTGTGAGCTCTGACCACATCCTGTTTTGTCCTACCACAGACAGTGACAGTGCCCAGGGCTCCGATGTGTCTCTCACGGCTTCTAAAGGTGAGACCTTGGGTACCCTAAATTGGTGAGGGGTGGTTTGGGATATTTTGACATGTGGTGGAGTGTTGAGAATGTCACTCCATACAGCGACTAACCTGAATTTGTTTGTGATTATTTTTTTCTGTAGCATGAGACAGCGGCCTTGTGGGGGAACGAGTGATGCAAGTTTTGTTCATGCTCCCACTCTGTGACTTGAAGAACCTCTGATTTCTCTTTCTGCAAAGGGCGTCTGAATGTGTCTGCGTTCTTATCAGCATAATGTGAGGAAGTGGGGAGACTGGCTCACCCCCTGCCCACCACACCCCCTCCCCACACTGACCTTTGTTACTTCCCTGACCCATGCTCCTGTTCCAGCAGAGGCCGTGCCATTCTTGTCCCTGTCTTTATTTTATGTTGCACTGAGCTGCACCTTTTTACTGCCTTTTTGGAATAATATAAATATGAAATTTTTTCAGTTCTTGCCATGGAGGGTTGATGGGGTGTTTAAAAGAGACAATCCTAACTTTGAGAGATGAAATAAATGGAAGCCCTGAGAACTGCCCAGAATTCTTGTATTTGCTGTTGCAGGAGAGGCTGTGAGGACCAAACATGCATGAGGCCTGTGCCCAGTCAGTGCTCAGTGCATTGTGGACTTTGACATGGTCACTCTTCAGCTGTGACACCTCTCTACTCCTTTGTCCTTTTTCTTTCAGTAGAAGCTCGTCCCGCCAGGAACTGTGATCACGGGGACTCAAACATCACCCAGGCCTCGTAAATGATTCTAATAAAGAACATCTCCAGAAATGTGGGCAGTGAGGGCTTCATGTGGCTGTGTCAGCCTAGTCTCAGGCCTGGGTCCAGCCGTCACCCCCATCCTCTGGGTGCCTGTTTTTGTTTGTTGGTTTGTTTTCATAGGGGAATATGACTGTTTTTGTTCTTGTTAGGAGTCCGAGACTCATTTTCCTTATGGTGTCTTCTATCTGTCATCAGCAGGAGGTGTTTTCCTTTTTATGGTCCCCACCAGGCTTGGAGTGGTCCCTGCACACAGGAGTCTGTGGTATCAAGAGATGAATTTTCAGATTATCCTGCTCTTGTCTCCTTCTATGGCTTGATTGTTCTTTCCAACTTTTACCAAACTCTCAGAGGAACCAGAATCATTTAGAATTAGCAGAGAGAAGGAACTTTGTAATCTCTCATCTTAGATAAATTCCTGTTGGAATTCTGCTCTGCTTGCCGACACTTAGCTCTAGTGCTGGCTTCAGTCCAAATTCAGATTTATAGAGGATTGAATACTTTCAATTTTTATATGGTTGGACAAAGAAGATCCATAAGTGAAAGGTCATTGTTTTCTGAAGAAATAAATATAATTGTGTGTTGTGGTGTGTAGGAGGGTTGGTGTGGCAGGAAGAGATGAGGGGAAGGAAGGAAGAGCAGCATTTGTGAGAAAAGTAGAGGTGACATTGATGCCAATGTGAGTGGACTGTGCTGTAGCTGCCACAAAACGGCATTTGATCTGAGGCCATATTGCTAAAGATACTGTCTCTAACAATAGAGAGGTGCTGTACACTGATCATTCATTCAACTGATAATGGTTGTTGCCAAACATGTGACACAGTTTTTGCACCTGGGGAATATCAGTGAAGTAAAATTTTAAAAATTGCTCATCTTGTGGAGCTTATGTTTGGGTGGGAAGGGACAGACTATATACTATAAGCACGGTAAATAAGGAAGGTGTTTATGTTAGAAGAGGATAAGGGTTGTGTGGAAAATGTGGTGGGGGTGGTGATCCAGAGTGTGAAGGTGGGGGAACAGGGAAGATGGGTGATTTTATTTGGGAGGTCAGTGTGGGCCTCACTGGGAAGGTGACCTTGAGAAAAGGTTTAAAGGACATGAGAAATTATCCAAGTTCTTCCCAGGCAGAGGAACCTTCAGTGGGAACACCCCAGGCAGGAGTGTGTCTGTGGTTTCTGGAAGGAGGGAGGGGCTGGTGCTGCTGTAACAGAGAGTAATGGAGATGAGGCAGAGACACGGCCAGACCATGTGGGCCTGGAGGATGTTGGGGGGCGCTGACCTGTGCTCTGAGTGAGGTGGGAGTTACAAGACAGTTTAGAACAGAAGAGGGACAGGTATGACTCCTTTAAAAAGATCGCTGTGGCTGGTGTGCTGAGAGCAGCCTTAGGAGGCAAATGTCAGAGGAGGCAGCAGGGAAGCAGTAGGAAACTGTGAAATGAGCGATGGAGATAGTGGAAGTGGTGGGGCTCTGAGTACATTCTGAAGATGGACTTTACAGAGGTTCCTATGGGTTAATCTGGAGTATGAGTCAAGGATACAAGAAATCTCAGAGGATACAGTTAGAATGATGGAGTTGCCATCAGCAAAGATGGAGAAGACTCTGGAAAGAGCATATTTGAGGGGATTATCACAGGCATTCATTTAAGAGATGTTGGAGCTGAGGTGTCTGTTAAAAATATAAGAGACACATATAAATAATATTTAAAGCCTTGAGAACAGATGAGGTCACCAAGGGAGTGATGGCTATAAAATAGAAATGGTCTGTGGCCATGCTACCCTGAACAAGCCCAATTCCATCTGATCTCAGAAGTTAAACAGAATCAGCCCTGAGGTGAACCAAGGGTTGCCTTGCCTAAAAAAAAAAAAGAAAAAGAGAAAGAGAAATGAACAGGACTGAACCCTGCCTCTCCCCATTCCCCTCTCATCATGCTGAGTGATCTAATCAGACACCACACACACACACACACACACACACACACACACACACACAGCAGATGGCACAGTACTGGCTCTGCATCTAGAAAGTACAAAGACCAGGGAGTTTCAAAGTTGTCTGTGCACAGAATTAACCCGGACATTTTGTTAGGTCTCGGAAACTTTGGAGCAGAGGGTGTGAATCTGGATTTCTAACAAGGTGCTGATGCTGGTAGTCTTCAGATCACACTTTTAGTAGCAAGAACCTAGACCAAGATTCCCACATGGCTGTGCATCAGCTTCAAATTCAGGGCTTGTTAAAAAAGCGATTTTTGGCCTTGTGCCTAATTCTAACACAGTGGTTCTGGCAGGGTCCTGAGTGTTTTGTAAAAACCCCACAAACAATCCTGGGATTCAGCCAGATTGGGAAACACTGAGATCAGTGACAGAGTTCAGGGTGGAGAGGGCTCTTAAATCCAAATTTGAAAGTGGGTTTTTTTGCCCCTCAGAAAGAAAGGGGAGGATACATATTGCCAATTAAAATGTGATGTTGATACTTATATGCTTTCTCTACAAGGGATTATAGAGAGGTGAAAGATTTAGGAAGTGACTTTCAGGACAGAATAATAAAATCTCTGAATGCTTGCTCTCTGACACTATTCCTGAGACTGATTTCTTGGAGCAAACAATGGAATCTCAATTTTTTCTAATTTAGACATACGTGTATGTAATGGTGGGGTCTAATACTATTTTAGGGAAGTTCACAGAACAAGCTCGAGGCTACACAGCCAGAAACACATCGGCAGTCCACCTAAGGTCGGGTCCCACATAGGGACGACTGCCCCTGCTGCTGCTGGGCACAGATGTCACTGCTCACACCACTGGCATCCCTCATGCTGGACAGTGGACCCTGGGGCTGAGGTCACTATCGCTGCTGCTTCTGGCAACTGCATGTTGTTAACTGCCGGATGCGTTTGCACAGTTCCAGCCTCTGTGTCGCCATGTCCCAACCTAGAGTCTGGCATGTAGTTGTCTTACCTCATGCCAGGTCCAGCTACAGGAATGTTAGGGAAAGTGGGTTTCCCACTCTAGGGGAGGGAGGTTGTCTCTGCCTCCCACTAAGACTCTGTGCGTGGAAATCTCCTAAGGTAGGAAGAGAGTTCAGGTGCTTCGGGGGTGGGGGGAGGGATGGAAAAGAATGAAAAATTTCAATTCTTGGAGCAAAGATCTGAGACCGAAACTTTCTCTAATACTTTGGAGGCACTCAGGTTTGGCTGGAAGAACAGGGGCTGACTAATAAATGATGTTTTTCAACTTAGTCTCTTGATGATTGGTTATGGGGTCCAACTTTTATCAACTCCAGTTTATACTTATAAATAACTGGAGCGACAATGTAGGGTGGTGAGGTGGTTAGCGCTGCATTTGTCTCTTACTAGGATTAGAACAACAAGGTCTGAAAGACTTTAGTGAGCCTACGTGTGCACTGGTGTCTTATATTAATATTTATATTTCCTTGTACATGGAAATACTTCTGAGGAGAGAATCTCCAACATTTATTATTTTTTATTGGACCCCCACAAAGGACTGAAAAACAAACAAAAACCAAAACACCATCTTAGTTTTCTAGTTTAGATGTAGTTCCACTCAAAATCTGGATCATGAGCAGCTGGTAACAGACCTGAGGATATGTTATAAATGCTTATATTTGCTTATCTTTTGCAAAGGTAGAGAAAAGGTAGAGGTTCACTTGCTTACTCTTACTCTGCATCTCTTTGTGGCACCGATTCTCTGATGCCACCTGAGTGTCCTGTAGAGGATTCCGCCGCTACTTGGAGTTAGCATCAGACCCCACATGTTCAGGGCTCCTCTCCATGAGACCGCCCTCGCTTCGGATGCAAGTCTCAAGCATAAGGTCCCCACATTACCTACACTTCTGACTTGGCTACTAAGTTGTAGGTCCCCCTTACCCAAGTTTGATAACTTGATAGAACAACCCATAGAACTGAAGAAAATGCTAAGCTTACTGTTACAGTTTGTTATAAAAGCTACAAGTGAGCAGCCAGGTGAAGAGGTGCATAGAGTGAGGTCTGGAAGGGTCCCAAGTGCAGGGGCCTTTGTCACTGTGGAGTTGGAGTATGAGTTTACCAATTCACAAGCTTTCTGAACCCCATTAAGGGTTTTTTAAATGGAAGCTTCACTCTGTAGGCACAATTGATTAAATAATTAGCCATTAGTGAACAAACTCAACCTCTAGTCCCTCTTCCCAGAAGTTGGGAAGTGAGGCTGAAATTTCCAAGCCCCTAATTATAGCTAGGTTTTTCTGGTGAACAGCCCCCATCCTGAAGCTATCCAGGACCCCTCAGCCCAGAGTCATGTTATTAGCCTCCCAAAGACACACTTGCCACTAAAGAGATTTGGGGAGCCAGGAACCAGGGACAAAGATCAAATATTTTCTATTATACCACAGGCTACATTCTAGGTTTTGCCTTTTAGGAAAAGATCTTAGCAGTTAAAAAAAATGCTGGCACATTACTAGAGTCCCATTTAGTCATTTAAAATAAGTCCAGTCCATCATCCTATTATATGAGAATGTGTTCCAGAGTGAGGCCACTCAGGTTTCAGGCTCCATTCAATCTTGTCAGGCCACAAAAGCAGAAATGGTCTCAGCTATACATGGCTTCACCTTTTCAGGCATCTGCTGTAACTGAGCTAAGAGACAATAACTCCTGCTCACATCCCTTCTGAGGTGGTAATGTAATATTAGATTTCCCTCATTACATAACCCATTTACTCATTCTTTTATCTGCAGCTACTATTCCTCATTCTCTACACTTATACCAAGCTTTTCCACCTTTGGAAGGTATGTTAGGTTTGGCTGCTGTGCTGGTCTAGACTGCAGGCAGCAATACCTGTCTAGCAAGTGCCACCCCCTCTGTCCTCTCCCATTCATAGAGGAGAGGGTCACATAATACACAACTAGTGGGCTAACTGATCACTAGGCAATACAGCTGCAGTCACTGTCAGCCCCTTAGGAATTCTCCACAAAGGTTTAACAATATAGTTTCTTGCTTAGGAATTATTTCTGTTTCTGGCACTTGTAGTTGCAGGAAGAAAGTTGAGGTGAAATATAGTCATATCTAAATCTGCCCGACTTGGGAAAAATTATGTAGTTGTATTAGCATCCTGCCCCAGCCCCTCACCACATCCACCAGGAAAAAGAGAGAGCCCTCTCTTTTGGGGACACTCTTACAGCCCCATTCAGGTTGAGTGTGAACACACATTCATGACGGTGTGTAAGCCACTCCTTCATGACTCTATCCGTGTCACTTTGTTTTAGATAACCAATGTTTCAATTGCCCATTCCAGTTTTTTCCCGAACCATTACTCTGAGCAGGATATCTCTCTGCCCATGTGTTAGCGCTGAGCTGATAGAAAAGGGAAGGTTTCGGTGGTGAGACACCCAGTTGGAAAAATGCACAAGGGGCCGACAGCAGAATGAAATGGCAGCCGGCACCAACTTTATAGAGGGGAGTGCAGTTCTATTGCAGGGAGCGTACTTCTGCTTCTGCTCTTCTTCTGCTCCCCTTCCTATGCTCTCTTTCTGCTCCCCAGGGGACCGCATGGGCTCCACACATAGCAGAGTACGATAGTGGCATTCAGCTACACATGCGTGATATAATAAGCCAAATTATGTTTGCATATGTTAGACACAGGCACCCTCTTACACTAATGTGACATTCTAAATCTGGGGTCCTATTCCTCACCGCGAGCCTGGATCACAGCCAGACCTAAGACCAGCCAGACCTGGGACCCACACCATGACAGACATCATGGCCTGTAGGTAGTTTCTTGGTCTGAAGAAATGTGACTTGGCAGTCCAAATCGGTGTAATACCTTCTATTTATTTTATAGCACTCTGAGCATTTGCATCTACCAGGAGGGAAGTCAAGCCCAGTCCAGTGTCAGTGTCTACTTCCATTAAGACAGATTTGTAGCCGCTGCTCTGCAACTACCAGCATCAGTCTGACTGGCCTGCCAGGCTCAAGACCTTCCCCGCAGGGCATCTGCGATACAGCCATTTTCAGTCTCTGTCTCTTGTTGGCAGACAGAGTGGTTCTTTGGTGCCTCAGACAACGCAAGGGGGATATGTCTAGATTCAGCCATCTCTACATTGCTGCAGCCCCCAATATCCACTTACTTCATGGATCCAGATGGCCACCTCAAGTAAGGAAAGCAAGACACCCATTCATTAATTCTAATCAGCTTCTAAACCTGGAAGGGAGTTGTAATGATGGGTATCAACATGCACTGTTTTAATGCACCCCTCAGATTCCCATAATGTTTTCCATAGGACTGTGCCACATGTGGGCATTGTTTCAATGGCCCAGGTTTTTATTGCTCTTCTGCCTAACCATATGGCCACTGCCCATAAGTGTGTGAAAACTAATCCATAGGGCCTTTTATTATTGTTCAATTCTTCCGTCACTGAGGAAAACAGTATGCAGTTCAGCTCACAGAGCAGATCTGTTTTACCTTCCTTGATCAGAGCAGCAGCCTTCTGAACAGTATGTTATCCATTCGCTTGGAACTGCCACCCATAAACCAAGTAGCTTTTTGTAGGTCACTTGAGAACTGTTCACAAGACATTGTCCAAGTAACAATAGAATCCAGCAGCTCCCTGTACAGTTCCAAATTCTATCCCGGGGGAAGAGGCTCCCTGTTCACAATTATTAACCCCCCTGCATTAATTCTCCTGGTAACATGATCCTGTATAAACCACTTCTGCATTTTTATGGAACTCCTAGGCACTGTCCTCAATTTCAAGTGTTTCTCCATTATCCAAGACATCACATGTATTTCAGGTTTCAAGATGATTTTACAGGGGGCATTTCAATGAATGCCCAATAGCAAGCTAGTAACTGCCCATTCAATGGAAATTCTCTAGTTCAAAGTCCCAATAGTCATCACTGATAGGTGCTCAGAGGCTTTTTCCATAAGCTCCAGCAGCTGCACCTCACAGGACTACGGTACGGAGAATGTGTCTGGGTCTGGTACTGCAGCTTCCTTTCTATACTGTTTGGTTTCCATTTAGCCTGTCCAATATATATTGCTCGAAGGGTAGGTTTACATGCCTTCCATCTTATGATACTTGATAGGGAAAGTCATTTATATAAAGGAGATATAATCTCTTCTCTTAAAACCTGTTTAAACATACCAATCTTCATCCTAGTTTTTACCTTAATCCTATCAATGCTTATATCTCCCTAACTCTCAATCTAATTGTAGCCCACAAATAGTTTTGGTACCACAATGGGCTTTCACTTAGCCAGCGCCAAGCTGATCAAGAACGGAAGGTTTCAGTGGTTAGAGGCCCATTTGGAAGAATGCAAGAGGGGTTGATTGAGACTGATACAGCAGTTACCAACTTTTTGTCGGGATCATGCTTCTATTGTGGGAAACATGCTTCTGCTCCTGCTTTGTTAGGGGACCTCATGGGCTCTCTATATTATAGAACAGAGTACAATATTCTGCCATACATGCGTGATACATTAAGCTGAATTGTGCTTACATGAGCTGGACACAGACTCCTTACTTCACTAATGTAACATTCTAAATCCGTGGTCCTATTCCTAGCAGCAAGCCTGGATTACAACCAGACCTGGGACAAGCCACGCCTGGGATCCACAAGGCTCCCGTGTGAAGCAGCCAATCTAGACATTTTGCCCACTCTTATCCAAACCTAGACTATTCACCACTTTTGTGTATGTAGTTTTTGGATCCAAAGCTGGAGATGGAGCCAAACTACTCTGCCCTGTTAATCTATCTTCATCCTGATTAATCTGCCTATTGCCCTAAGTGATTGCAGGTCAGGTTTCTCATTGCTACCTTTTCTCTCCTGCCTTTTAAATTCCTTCAAACTGTGGTAAATAGAGTTACCTTGTTTGGGTCCTTTTAATTTTAGAGGATGAACAGAGTCCCTTTACTCTACTCAGCATTCAATAATGCTGTATTTTAATATCTTTGTTTTAAGTTCATCAATGTTCATTTTATTCATTAAGCCTGATACAGCTCTATGGTCCTTCCACCATTATCCCACATCCATTCCTATACATGTTCTCTGAATTTCTCTCTGTCAATTAGAACAGCCAAGTAGTTCTTTCGAAGTGTAGTGTGCCTCTTCATGAGTCACGCTTTTCATCTCACTTTTAGAAATCTGCTTAGATGAGAGTTCAGTTTTAGATTTAGAAGCAAAGGGGGATGAGCAAGTGGGTCCAAAATTATAAAAGAATAAGCAAAATATAAGTGCGGGCAGAAATCTAGAGAAAAACAGTGACTTTTATTTGGAAATTTGAAGCTTATTTTCTCAGGTTCACAAATGTAAGAGATGATGCTCAGAACTCGTTCCTGTGAAGAGTCTAATAGGAGACACTCCTGTCTCTCAAATCTGGATAACTGGAGATGCATATAGAGAAGGTGTAAAGCAAAAAAAAAAAATTGTTTCATCCTTTACATTAGTTATGATTTTCCAGAAAGACAGACGCTTTAGGATGTGTGTGTGTGTGTGTTAACTGCTTTAATCAAACTCCACCAATTTAAATATTAATCTCACCCAAAAAGTCTCCTCAAAGAAACACACAGAATAATGTTTGACCAAATATCCAAGCCCTGTCGCCCAGCCAAGGTGACACATAAAATTAATCATCACATTTCTCAGTACACAAATATTCTAAGGGAATTTGCCCTTGACCTCATAAAAGAAGATGCAAACAACTATTTATGAGAATTTGTAACCAACTATCAGACAGCCCTCATATAGATGCTACCCAAATTCATTTTACTGTATAAGTAAATATTACCTGTATTTGCTCAAAATCAGAGAAAAAGAGAAAAATATGAAAAGCAGCAAATGGAAAAAAGAAGATACTTTATAGAAATAATGACAAGGATGATAGCAATTTTTGTGCTGGAAACAATACAAATGAAATGACCAATGAGTAATATCTTTAATATACTGAAAGGAACATACAACCAAACTGGAATTCTATTCCCAACGAAAATATTTTCAAAAATGAAGGCATTGCAGACAACCAAAGAAGGATTCGTAACTCAGAAGACCAACATTATAAACAAACAAACAAACAAATAAATGTTTAAGTCCTTCTAGTGAAAAGAAAATGATACTGCATAGAAATATGTAATAAGGAGTACCAGAAATGGAAAATGCATGGGCAGATACAAAGATTTTTTTCTTACTATTTAAATCTCTTTATAGGACAAATGTAGTGACATTACCAAAAGTAGTACAGTAGAGAACTTCCAAAACATATCCCTCCAGTAAAACAACTATTAACGTCAACAAAAGTATCAGAATCAATCTTTTCTGAACTCTGGAATCTGTTAAAATACAATAAAAGGAATTCTCAATGAAAAAAGAAACTTCTAAATTTGGTAAGAAAGCATTTTGGCATTTTTACTTACCCACTTATGAACACTACCCCCTCCCACTAGCTCTGACGTAGCCATGGGGATGGTGGCCCACATTCCTGGTGCAGCTTCCGGTTGCAAGAGAAAGTAATATGGACTATGCTTTCAAAAAATTGCATTTGGATCCTCTGACATGTCTGAGCTCCTCAGGAATCAGCTCAGAGGTTTGTCTTTGTTTCATCCCTCAAGAAAACTTCACCAGGGATGGAGTGGTCTCCATAGCAGTGTTGTGTGTTTGTGTGTGTGTGTGTGTGTGTGTGTGTGTGTGTGTGTGTGTGTGTGTGTGTTTTATATAGCTTCTAAAGGCATATACTAGTCATGGCTGCCTGGAGCAAGAGATAATAAGTGGGGCAACATCAGTCAGACCGCAAGCTTAAGAAAGTAAAGACTATAGAAGGAGCTACGTAGAAGGAGTAATAAAGGCTTTGCAAAGCTTCCACGTATGCTGAGGAATCTAGAAGACCACATGTATGCCCAGGGCTACATGCAAGCTAAAAAGAAACCTGAGATGACCTTACGCGTTCACGCTGGCTGACATATAGGTTCTATGTAAGCAAGAAAGGAAGGCTAAGGTGGAGTTGAAAGCAGCCTGATTAAGCATTGAAGGAGTGCCCAAACTCAGAGAAAATCTGCCGTATCTGGGAGAATATTATATTATTTATTTATTTTGCTTCTGCCATTATAAGAAATTTCTGTAAAACTGCTAGCTGACCATTGAGCTAATGAAATAGAGATTTTAGGGACCAAACATGACAAAGTACAGTCTTTACACAAATAGTTAAGGGAAGTCACTAAGTAATGAAACAACTATAATCCACAACAAGCAGCAAAAAGAAACTCTGGAGAGAGGGGAACATGTGATTTCCACAGTTACCATATTTTAATATTCTAACTGTTCAGTTTACAACAAAAAAATTAAAAGGTTTACTAGGAAACAAAAAAGCATCCCATTCACAGGAAAAAAATAAATGAATAGACAGTGTTTCTGAGGAAACCAAGTCATTGGATATACTAGACTAAGACTTTATATAAATAATCTCAAAATTATTCAAAGGGCTACAGGAAATTAAGAGAACAGGGTCTTACCAAATGAAAACTATCAATAAAGAGATATAAATTACAAAAAGGAACCGGATAGAAATTTTAGAGCTGAAAAGTATAATAAGTAAAATAAAAAATCTACTAGCAGGGTTCAACATCAAATTCAAAGTCAAGAAAGAGACAGTGAACTAGAAAATAGTTCCTATTAAATCATCATGTCAGAGGAGCAAAGAAGAAGAAAAATAGAGAAATGCGAACAGAACCGAGGGCATTCATTTGATATCATCAAGCAGGCCAATATATGCAGAATTTAGCAGGGAGAAGAATCAATGAATCAAAAATAGGTCAATTAAAATTATCCAGTGAGGAGCAGAAAGAAAAAAGAATGGAGATAAATGAATAGATGGTTTCTGGACACCATCAATAAAATAACATATGCATAATAGAATAGGAGTCCCCAAAGGAGAGGAGAAATAGAGGCCGTAATAATATTTGAAGAAGAAATGAGTGAAAACTTCCTAAATTTGGTGAAAGACATGAATCTACACATTGAAGAAGCTCCATAAACTTCAAGTAGGATGAACCTAAAGAGATCCACACCGTGGCACATAAAATCAAACTGTTGAAAGAGAAAGACAAAGATAGAATCTTGGAAGCAGCAAGTGGGAAACAACTCATCATCTACATGGGATTCTTTTTACAGTTAACAGTTAATTTCTTTTCAGAAACCATTGGGATGATGAGAAAAATTGGTAAAAGCAGTCAAAAGGTACAAACTTCTGGTTATAAATAAATAAGCCCTGGGGATATAAGGTACAGTACAGTGACTATAGTTAATAATATCGTACTGTATATTTGAAAGCTGCTAAGAGAGTAGGTCTTCAAATTCTCATCACAAGAAAAAGAAATTATAGCTATGTGTGGTGATGGACGTTAATTGGGCTTATTGTGGTGATCATTTTGTAATATATACAAACACCAAATCATTATGTTGTGCACCTGAAATTAATATAATGTTATATTTCAGTTTTATGTAAATTTAAAAAAAGGAACCATTGAGACAAAAAGGCAGTGAGATGCCTTCTTTATAACGACAATAAATAAAACTGTCCACTAAAGCTTCTATATCTGGAAGAAAGCAGAAAGCCTGGCCATAATACCTGGAAGCTGTATAGCAGGAAAAAGATATATAATTTCAGTTTTGCAAAATAAAAAGTTATGGAAATTTGATGCACAACAATGTAAATGTGCTTAACATTACTGAACTATGTGTATAAAATAGTTAAGATGGTAAATTTTATGGTTCGTGTATTTTATTATAATTAAAAATGAAAATGAATAAAGAAGACATTAAGATACTTCTAGGTAATTAAAAAGAGAGTTTATTGCTAGTAGACCTGCTGTTTATTAGTAGGAAACCTTTAGTACTTCCGCTCTATGAGAAATACTAACGTGAGTCATTCAGGCTGAAATGAAACAGTACTAAATAATAACTTAAAGCCCTATTAAGAAATAAAGAATATAAGTGGAGTTATGTCACCAACATAGTAATATAGTCCTTTCCTAACTTTGCTCTCCATCACAAGAAAAAAAACTAACAACTATTAGTGGACAAAACACCATTGAGAAAATCCTAGAACACAGGGAGTGAGATAAAGCACCCTTCGGCACTACAGAAACCAAGACAGGCCACATTAGAAGGGTAAGAGAAATAACTATATGTTTATTGCATTCTCATCCCCAAGGCCAGTGCAGCACCATACCAAGAAGGCTCCCCTGAGCCTACAGTTCCTCCAGTAAGATAAGAAAACCTAGGGTGGACACACAACTTCCCCAGCATTGTGGGTCACTTCAGTGGATTCCCCTTTTCTTCTACTCCATGAGAATTGCAGAAAAATCTTTGGAGCTTGGCTACTGGTAATACGATTGTGACAGAGATGTAGGGAGGTACTTGTAACAACCAGCACTGAGATCTTGGCAGACCAAGTTCTACCCTGCAGCACACAAGCAGTAGTCAAAACCAGCGACTTTACTTATTTGCAGAGACAAGACGTGGCACCGTCTAACCAGGGAACCCAGTAGAGCACCTGTCTGCTTATTTGGGTCCTTAAACAAAGAGCTTTGTCAGTCCTGGAGTCCAGTCCACACCCATCCCTCTCCAGGCAAAGGAGTTGAGCTTTAGCCTGGTCCACTGCTAAGTGGAGCTACCAGCCCCATCTGAGCAGAAAGTCTGGCCATAATACCTAGAAGCTGTGTAGCAGAACAATGCTCGAGTAGAAACTATGGCTTGAGTAGACACTATGGCAGACAGAGCTAATCATATACAGAGCAAAGCCAGTGGCCCCATTTAGCTAGAGAACTTGGGGCATTAGTCTATTTGAGTCAAGTCCACAAACAAAAAGCTTTGCCAGTCTTGGAGCTGGTTCTCCCACTCCACCCAGGAAAGAAAATAGATTTGTAGATCCACCCATTGCTGATCACAGCCTTCAGCTCACCTTGATCAGAACATAACCAGAGTTGCACAGCCCACCAAACCATTCTGCTCACAGTGGCACTTCAACAGAAAGCATAGTTTATGGCTTTTTCTGTCTGCAGAGAACAACCAGTGGCCTCATATGACCTGGGAATTTAATGCACAATCTTGTCTGATTTGGGTCCCCAAACAATGAGCTGTACAGACCTTGTGCCTATTCTGCTGCTGTATGAGAACTGGGAAGCTAATTGATAGCCCTGCCTACTGTCAATACAGTACTTACTAGCTTGGCCATTTAGTAAACCTGACCGGAAAACACAAGCACCTGCAGAGCCCATTTTCCCAATTCATTTGGGTAGGGAGCCAAGTCAGCAATCTTACCTTACTGTTCTCAGCCCACAACACCCCTCACTCTAACCTCAGAGATCAAGCAGTGGCCTCACTAAAATACAGACCCTGAGAGCCAGCTCCCTACCCACCCAAGGACATTTCTAATGGACATGCGCAGAAACCCAAACTGAGCTGATTGGTGAAGACCTGTTTCTGCCAAGATGAATCCATAAAGTCAGGAAGAGCAGACCACTTACTCAAATGCACAGATACCAAGTGATGCAGTGAGGATCATAACAATCAGGTAACTATGACATCATAAAAAGATTCTAATAAAACTCTAATAACTGACCTCAGAGAAATGGAGATCTATACTGTCCAACAAAGAATTCAAAATACTCCTAAAAAAGTCTGGTGAACTACAAGAACACACAGACAGATGATGGAATGAAATTAGGAAAACAGTGCAAAAATAAAATGAGAGTTCAACAAAAAATCCTAGAAACCATAAAAAAAGAATGAATAAAAACCTAGAGCTGAAAAATACAATGATGGCAGAATTTGATAGAGAGCTTCAAAAACAGACTAACAATGCTGAAGAAAGAACTGGTGAAATAGACAGATCTTTTGAAATTATTCAGTCAAAGGAGCAAAAAGAAAAAAGAATGAGTAAAGAAGCTGACAAGACTGATGGGACACAATGAAAGAAAACAATACGCACATTATGGGAATTCCAGAAGGAGAAAAATAGAAAGGAACAGAAATTATATTTAAAGCAATAATGGTTGAAAACTTCCTAAACCTGAGGAAAGAAATGAACATTCAGATCCATGAGGTCCAAAAAATCTTGAATAGATTGAAGCCAAATATGGCTACACCAAAATACATTATAATTAAATGATCAAAACACAAAAACAGAAAAAGAATTTTAAAAGAAGGAAGAGGAAAGAAATGAGTTACATATAAGGGAACCCTCATAAGAACATGGGCAATTTCTTAATAGAAACTTTTCAGGCCAAGAAAGAATGGGATGATATATTTAAAATATTTAAATAAACTTTCAACCAAGAATTTTATATATGGCAAAGCTGTCCTTCAGAAACAAAAAAGAGATAAAGACTTCTGAACAAACAAAAGCTGAAGGAGTTCATCACCACTAGACCTACCATATGAGAAACACTGAAGGGAGTTCTTTGAGTAAAAGAAAAGGATGTTGATTAGCATCATAAAACATAAGAAGGTGGAGAGACCAGGTAAAATGGCATAAATGATAGAGCCCTTGGTCATCTGCTTTTGCAACCACATCAGAGTAGTGACAGAAACACGGAGCAAACTTCAAGCAGAGTCACCTGAGTCTAAATGAATCGAAGCCCTACAACTAGAGAAATAAATAACAAATCGCCTTGCAATTGTAGGAGGTAGGAGAGGGCGAAGATGCAAGGCTGCCCAGTCCTAAGCAAGCTGAGTGGGATAAAGGCTATGGCAGCTGCAGAAGTTCCTCTTAAAGGGACCATGTTTGTGAGTGGATTTTCACAGTGACGGACCTGCTCACTCTGAGCACCAGCACTGGGTCAGCTGTTGAAATTCTTACTGAGCTCGTCTATTCTTCTCCCAAGTTCATTGTGCATCCTTATAACCAGTATTTGGAACTCTATCTGGTAGATTGCTTGTCTCCATTTTATTTAGTTCCCCATTGGAACATATTCTCTGTCTCCTCATTTTGGCCGTCTCTCTTGTATTTCTTTCTATGAATTAAAGAAAACAGCATCCTCTTCTAGTTTTGAAGGGTGGCCTTGTGTAGGGGCTTCCCTTTTGCAGAGTGCATGTGCCAGGTGTCTTTGCCAGGCCAGTGGGAGTTGGAGCTGGAATGAGCCATGGCACCGGGAGACTCAAGGGCAAGCCTCATTGGGGTCATCATGTCAGGCTGCCTGGAAGTGTAGTTGGAGTGGAATCAAGCTAAAAGGAGTCTCAGAGACAAGCTGTGCCATGGTTGTCTTTGGAAGGCCAGCCGGAAGCTGCAACTGGGGCAGACCATGGAGGGACCCAAAAGTAGACACACTGGTGCTTAGAGCTATAGGTGAAGTGGTTGAGGGCTGTAGGGAGTCCTGGGGACAAGCTATAGAGCTTGGTGTGGGCCTGGAGCCTGGTGGTCTTGGCAGTTTGGCTAGAAAGCCTGGATCCTCTTCCTACCTGTGCACTTGAGGGGTAGAGGGAGGGTGAGAAATGGTGCTTTCTGGTGTATCTGATGCCAAAGAGAGTTCATGCAGTTCCCATTTGACAGATGCTCTTGGGTTAGTAATGGATTTCCTTTCCGTGTAGCCCAGATGCCCTTTATTTTTTAATTTTAATTTTAATTTTTGCTTAAATAAGAGGAATTTATTTTCTCAAAGTCCTGGAGGTTAGAAATCTGAGATAAGGGTATAAGCAGGCTTGGCTTCTCTGAGGCCTCTCCTTGTTTATAGGTGGCTATCTCCTCTCTTTGTCCTCACATGGTTTGCCCTGTGTGTCTTCTGTGTCCAGATTTCCCCTTCTTATGAGGACACTAGTCATATTGGGTTAGTGCCCACCCTTATGACCTTATTTAAACCGATTTACTTCTTTAAAGACACTATCTCCAAATATAGTCACGTTCTGTGGTCCTGGGGTTTAGGACTACTTCAACATATGAATTTTGGGAAAGCAAATTCAGCCCGTGACAGGCACTTTGGTGATTCTCTATACCTGGGGCATAGCTCTTGCCCTGAGATTTCTCCTCACCTTCACCCTGGCCATTTCTTATGCTCTCTTCTGTTTCCTGGATCCCATAGCTTCTGCTTTTATAGTTTACCTCCTTTTTTGGTGGAATATATCCTTCTGTAGCTTCTCAAGGAGGGTTAATGGGATGTAAATTTTCTGAGACTTTTGCATGTATGAAATGGGTTTATTTCATTGTTTCACTGCATTAATAATTCGATAGGCTATAGAATTGCAGGTAAACACTTTTAAATGCATTTATTCATTGTTTTCCACAATTGTTGTTGTTCCTAGATGCCCTTTAAACCACCATTTTTTTCCTGTGCCCGGGGCTTGTAAGTCTGCACACAGACTTATTGCATACACAGTGATCTCTCCCTACTACAGGTTAGCATGTTGGGGGTGAGGTTCCCATGGTACTGTGTCTCTGTCTCTCCTACCCATTTATATGTCTCCTTTCTCTCCCTCTCCTTCTCCCTCTACTTCTTCCTCTTTCTCTCTTTTTTTTCTCGTTTGTTGTACAGAAACTGTTCAGCCAGCCCTTCTTCTTCTCCTTCGCCTTCTCCTTCTTCTCCTCCTCCTCCTCCTCCTTCTCCTCCTCCTCCTCCTCCTCCTCCTCCTTCTCCTTTTCTTTCTTGTTTTGCTTTCTCTGTGAGTGCAAACTTGATGTGTTCATGGAGGGGATGAGTTCAGGGTCTTCCTATGCCACCATCTGGAACCAGAAGCTATGTGTGTCTTTAAGGCTAAAGTGGGTCTCTTGGAGGTAGCATATCATTGGATCTTAATTTTTTTATACCTACTCAGCCATTCTATACTTTTTAATTGGATAATAGAGTTCATTTATATTTAAGTAATGATGAATAGTTAAGAATTTACTACTGCCAATTCGTTGTTTTCTGGCTGTTTTGTAGACCCATGGTTCCTTGCGTCTTATCCTGGTGGTTTTGATATCTTTTGGTGACAGTATGCTTTAACTTCTGTATTATGTTCTTTTGTCATTACTATAAATTTTTCCCTTTAAGTTATCATGAGGCTTACAGAAAATATCTTAAAATTATAACACCCTATTTTAAACTGATAACTTCAAGAGCATTACTAAAATTTACAGTTTTACTTCACCCTTCACATTTTAGATTATTGAAGTTACAGTTTACATTTTTTTGATATTGTGTATTCAATAACAGATTATTGTAGTTATGGTTATTCTAATTATATTTGTTTTTTAACTTTTAAACTACAGTTATAGGTAAATTATGCACCACCTTTACCATAATACAAAATCTAACTTTGACCGTATATTTGCCATTAATATTTTTTACCTTTTTATGTATTTCAGCTATATTGACATATAATAAACAAATTAGTTACAAATATTTACATTATAAAATTAAATAAAAGTTTTTTCAATTATAGTTGCCATAAAATAATATATTAGTTTAAGTTGTATAGCATAGTGATTAGAGATCTATATAACTCTAATCACCACACTAAATCTAGTACCCTTCTTCCCTCTTCCATATTTATTACAAAATGTTTGACTATTTTCCTTTTGCTACACTTTATATCTTCATGACTATTTTGTATCTATCCATTTGTACTTCTTAATCTCTTTGATATTTTTCACCGACCCTTCCAATACCCCTCCCATCTAGTAGCCCTCAAAATATTATTTGTATATATTAGTTTATTTCTGTTTTTGTTGTTGCTTTCTTTGTTCTTTAGATTCCACATGTATGTGAAATCGTGCGGTATTTGTCTTTCTCTGACTTATTTCATTCAGCACAATCTCCTCTAGGGCCATCAAAGCAATATCTCTTTTCATCCCATTCCTTTAAGTCTGTGTGTGTGTTTTTAATCTGAAGTGAGTCTCCTGTAGGCAGTGTATGTAAGGATCTTGTTTCCTTATCCATTCAGGCACCCTATCGCTTGGTTGAAGGACTTAATTCTTGTCCATTTGAGGTACTTGTTGATAGGAATGTAGTTATTAGCATTCTTTATTCCTGTTTTTGATACATGTTTTTCTTCTTAAAGAAGTCCCTCCAACATTTTCTGGAATACAGGCTTGGTAATGATGAATTCCTTTAGCTTATTTTTGTCTGGGAAGCTCTTTATCTGTCCTTCGACTCTAATGATAGCTTTGCTAGAGAAAGTCTTCTTGGTTGTAAATCCTGGGTTTTCATCACGTTTACTATTTTGTGCCAAGCCTTTCTGTCCTACATAGTTCCTTTTGAGAAATCAGCTGCCAGTCTTACAGGTGTGCCCCTGTGGTAACTAACTGCTTTTCTCTTGCTGCTTTTAAGATTCTCTCTTTGAATTTCACCTTTAGCATTTCACTTCTGATGTGTTTTGGTGTGGACCTCTTTAGGTTCATCTTTTTTGGGACTCTCTGAGGTTCTTGGGGTTTTATGTCTATTTCCTACACCAGGTGAGGGAAGTTTTCCATCATTATTTCTTCAAATAGCTCTTCAATGTCTTGTTTTCCTCCAGGTACTCCTATGACATGGATATTTTTACATTTAATTGTGTCCAATAGGCTTTTTAAATTATTATTATAGTCTTGGCTTTTTTTCCTTGCCATTCTAATTGAGCGTCCTTGGCTTCCCCATCCTCTATATCGGTGGATCGATCCTCTTCTTCATCCACTCTCTTGATTCCCTCTAATATACTCTTCCTCTTAGATAATGTGTTCTTCATTCTGACTGGTTCCCTTTTATAATTTCCACTTCCATTTTTATGGTTATTTAATCTCTTTGTTAAAGTTCTCACTGAGTTCATGTACACTTCCCCTAAGTTTACTGAGCATCTTTATAACCAGTGTTTTGAACTCTGCATCTGTTAGATTGCTTGACTCTATTATTCCTGTATTTCTGTTCTGTTTTCTCATATGGTTTTTGCTTCTTTGTTTTCTCATTTTGGCTGCCTTTAAGTATCTATTTCTTTGTGCTAAGCAAAGCTCTGAACTCTCTTGGTGTTATTAGTGTGGTGTCGTGTAGTAGGCACAATCCCGAGAGGTGTTTAGTGAGAGACCAAGTTTAGCTCCATCCTGTGCTCCTTTAGGATTACCTGTATGATTCAGCAATCAAGCCACAGATGCTGTGCTTATAATTGCCTCAAGAAGCGATGCCAGAAACCGAGGTCAGCTGCCAACAGTGTGAGTCATAGTTGGCCCAGCAAGGAGCACTGGACTTGCTGAGGACACAATTAGATGTGACTTCAGTGGACTTGTGAGTTGGGGGAGGTAGAATTTCAGGGACTTCTCTGGGCAGGGAATCCTCTGGGCAGAGCATCCTCTTTATCCAGTTTGATGACGTCTCAGCTAGGGCAATGTGGAGTCTGCACACTGGGAGTGGGGAGGGCTCAACAGAGAAAGAATGGATACCACCGGCACTTTTGCCTGGGAGAAAGCTTTGCCTCTATCCCTAGCTCAGAGAAGTCAATGTCTTTCTGTAAGTCTCTGGTGCCCTGTGAGCAGCCAACCCAGCACTGGTGGTCAGAACCAGCAGGTCCATCACCACAAAAGTCCAGTCAGGGACACAGCCCCTTTAAGGAGTATCTGCAGCTGCTGGCTGCCGCTGCCACAGTCTCTGTCCCCTTCAGCTGCTCAACACCTAGCATCCTCACATCTTTGCTCCCTCCTACCTTCTACCATTACAAGGTGATTTCTTATTTCTCTCCCTAGTTGTAGTGCTTCTCTTCATCTGGATCCCAGGCTAATTTGCTTGCTGTTTTCTCTGTAGCTTGTCACAATTTTAATTTGGTCACAGGAGGGATGAACAAAGCCCCTATCATTTACATCATTTTTTTCCACTTCCTATTATTTACATATTTTTAATGGTAACTACATGCCAAAGATCCAGAACATAAGTATATGATATAAAACAAGAAGGATCAGAGAAAAAATCCACAAAATCCAACTAAGGTTAAAACAAAACAAAAAACAAAAAAAATGGAAAACAAAAAACAGAAACACAAGGAGGAGGGAGCAATGGAAACATTGAGTTCCCAGAAAGCAAAATATAAAATAGCAATAGGAAAATCTCATATTTCAATAATCCCCCTAAATGTAAAGGGGCGTAACTCACCAATAAAAAGTCACAGAGTTGCAGATTGGATCAAAAAAAAAAACCCAACTGTATGTGGCCTTCAGAAGACATATAGAAGGAAAGTGCTCAACATAAAAAAGGCCATATACAACAAAGCTAACATTATACTTAACAGTGAAAAAGTAAAACCCTTTATTCTAAGATCAGGAATAAGACAAGGCTGTCCACTATCGCCACTGTTATTCAATATAACATTGGAGGTGCTAGCTAGCGAGGGCAATCGGGCAAGAGAAAGAATGAAAAGTATTCAAATAGGAAAAGAAAAAGTGAAACTGTTGCTATTTGTGCATGACATGATTCTCTATATAGAAAACCCTAAAGACTCCACAGGAACACTACTAGGAATAATAAAGAGATACAGTAAAGCTTCAGGATACAAAATCAATGTTAAAAAATTTGTGGCACTTTTATACTCTAATAATGAAGTGTCAGAAAATGAAATTGAAAAAAAAAACAAATTCCTTTGGAACTGCAATAAAAAGAATAAAATACTGAGGAGTAAATCTAATGAAACATGTGAAGGACCTATATAATAAAAGCTATAAGAATCTATTAAGAGAAATCAAAGAAGACACAGAAAATGAAAATATATTTGATTTTCTTGGATTGGAAGTATTGACATAGTTGAAATAACTATTTTACCAGGACATGACATGGACTACCAGTATTTCATCCTCTAATGCAACAGATTTTCATTGGCTTAGGTCCAACCAGGTCAGACAAGTAACTTCAGATTCTTATTTCCTCGATGAATGAGTTATCGCTACAATTATTTATTATAGTGATCACCACACTGGTTAAGAATTTAAATTGTATAAAACATTCAGTTGAATGCTGAAGCAGGAGATTTAATGAAGGTTATTAGGTAGCTCAAACAATTTTTGAGATGTCCAGAAAACGAGGCATGAAATCCACAAATTCAATGAAACTTTACAAAATGTAACCAGACAAAATGCTGACTCATTTCATGGGACTGTTATAGCAAAAACACCAATTCTGAAATTTTCTATCACTTGGCTCTTGTAACACTAGATTCAGACACCAGGAGCTCCACTGTAGCTCTCCTGCAGAACAAGATGGTTCTTGCACTGGACAACAAATGAAAGACATTCCAAACACTTCAGTCATGCAAACTTCATCCTATAACTTAATGAGATAAAAATAGACATTGACAACATATCCCACTAAGGAATTCATTTAGAAACTTTATTTCAAAAAAATTCATGGTCAAAACATGAAATAACAGAACATTTTCAAATGCTCACTACGAAGGCACCAAATGTAAAATTTATGGCATTAAATACATTTATTAGAAAAGAGTAAAGTTAGAAACAGAAGAACTAAGTGCTCAACTCAAGTATCTAGATAAATACAACAAAAAATAATAAAGAAGAAAAAATATAATTAAAGGAAAAATGAGTGAATTAGGGAAAGAAAAAAGTGAGATAACCCCTAGAACTAACTATAAGATGGTTGTTTGAGATTTCTATAATCTTATTCGTGCCTTCTCTCTTGTGTCTTACTCTGGCAGTGGTGAGACACAAGAGAGAAGGCATGAATAAGGTTATAGAAAAAAGAGACATAACTTTAGATAAAGTAGAGATTTTTAAAATTAGAAAAAATAACATGAGCTTTATGCTTAAATGTTAGAAAGCCAGATGAAATATACATTATTCTGGATAAAAATAAAAATTACCAAACTGGACTCAAATTAGAAGAGAAAACCAAAACAGCCATAAGGCTGGATATCAGGTGGCTGAAAGCACATCTGGGGACCACTGATCTGTGTAGAAACCCTGGACCTGACACCTAAGTGTGATCTGAAGCAGGCTACCCAGTCATTCTGATTCAGATTCTACACCTCAGTGGATTGTGGTTAAGAGTAAACATTAAAATTAAGACATTGCACTAGCACTCAAAAATTCTCCCCAATGGGCTCAAAAAATTAGTCACTAGGACCTCATGGCCTTGTGAGCAATTCTTATTGAAATTTAAGGAACAAAGGATTCCTATTTTACACAAAAAGTAGAAAACAGAGACTGAAGGAAAGCTACACATCTCAATTTTAAACTTATAATAACTTTGATACCTAACAGAAAAATGACGAGAATTACATATTTTTATGAACATAGACATAAAAATCATGAACAAAACACTCATAGGCTGCACCAGACACAAACACATCTATACACTTATATACATTCAAACAACTCCACCCCCTTTCTTACAAAAAGTCAGCAGACTGCATGCATTTAATCCTGGGGATCCCTTCATATCAGTCCAGAGATATTTTAATTCTGCATCCACTATGTAGATGGAACATGGTGTTCACCAGTTCCCTCTCATGTGAACATGAAAAATTACCATGTTTTTTTTATTTTTATTATTTAAGTGTAGTTGGCATACAACATTCGTTTCAAGTGTACCCTATAGTGATGTGGCATTTATGTACCTTATAATGGGATCACTGCATGAAGTCTAACTATCATCACGCAAAGTTATCACAATATTATTGACTATATTCCCCTTCACCTTTTTTCACCTATCACCCCACAGCCCTCCCCTTTGGCAACCATACATTTGATCTCTAATTTTATATATCTGTTTTCGTTTTGTTTTTAGATTTCATGTATAAGAGAAATCATACAGTAGTTATCTTTCTCTATCGGACTTATTTCATTTACCATAATACCCTCTAGTTTTATCCATGTTGTTGCAAATGGCAAGATATGCTTCAGCAGACATAGGGGTGCACATATCTTTTCAAATCAGTGTTTTCATTTTCTTCACATAAATATCCATAATAGAATTGCTGGGCTGTATGGTAGTTCCAGTTTTCATTTGTTTTGTTTTGTTTTGTTCTGTTTTGTTTTGTTTTGTTTTGTTTTGTTTTGTTTTGTTTTGTTTTGTTTTGTTTTGTTTTGTGGAATCACTATACTAATTTTCATAGTGGCTGCAGCAATTTACCCTCTAACCAAGAGCACAAGAGGAATCCCTTTTCTCCATATCCTCACCAACACTTGTTATTTGTTGATTTCTTTGATAACAGTCATTCTGACAAAGGTGAGGTGGTGTCTCATTGTGGCTTTAATTTGCATTTCCCTGATGCGTAGTGATGTTGAGCATGTTTCATGTCCATTGCCCATCTATATGTCTTCTTTAGAGAAATGTCTATTCATACTCTCTGACCATTGATAGATAGAATTTTTCAATTTTTCTTATTATATGAGTTTCTTATATATTTTCAGTTATTAGCCTCTTATAGGATATATCATTTGTGAATATGCCCTACCATTTAGCAGGTTGTCTTTTTATTTTGTTAATGGTTTCTTTCACTGTGTAGAAGTATGTAATTTAGTGTAGTCCCGTTTGTTTAGTTTTGCTTTTATTTCCATTATTTGAGGGGACATATCCAAAAAGATACTACTAAGACTGATGTCAAAGAGTTTACTATGTTTTCTTCTAGAAGTTTTCTCATTTCAGATCATATATGTAAGTCCTTAATCTATTTTGAGGGTTTTTTTTTGTGTACAGTATAAGAAAACAAGTTAGTTTTTTTTAAAGCAAGTTTCAAGTTTCCGCAACACTACTTGTTGAAAAGACTGTCATTTCTCCACTGTACATTCTTGCCTCCTTTGTCAAAAGTTTATTGACCATATAGGTTTGTGTATATTTCTGGTCTCTTTATTTTGTTCCATTGATCTATGTGTCTGGTTTTGTGCCAGTATCATACTGTTTTATTATAGCTTTTCAGTATAGTTTGAACTCAGGCAGTATAATATGTACAACTTTGTTCTTCTTTATCAAGATTGTTTTGACTATTTGTGGTCTTTGTGATTCCTTATAAATTTTAGGGTCATTTGTTGTAGTTCTCAGAAGAATGCTGTTAGTTTTTTGATAGGGATTGTATCCATAGATTTTGTTGTGTAGTATGGACATTTTGATGATTTTAATCCTTCCAATATATGAGCATGGCATATCCTTTCATTTATTGGTGTTTTCATTTTTTTCTTCAATGTCTTAAAGTTTTCCAAATTTCTTAGTTAAATTTATTCTTAGGTATTTTATTCTTTTTAATGCAATTGTAAATGAGATTGTTATCTTAATTTCTCCTAATCATTTGTTATTAGTGTATATAAACACAGTGGATTTCAGTATATTAATTTTGTATCCTGCTACTTTATGAAATTTATTTATTAATTCTTAATATTTTGGTGAATTCTTTAGTTTTCTATATACAGTATCATGTCATCTGCAAACAGTGACAGTTTTCTTCTTCCTTTGTAATTTGGATGCTTCAATTTCTTGTCTGACTGCTGTAGCTAGGACTTTCAATACTATATTGAAGAATACTGGTGAGAGTGGGCATCCTTCTCATGTTCCTGATTACAGAGAAAAAGCTTTCATTTTTTAGCAATAAATATGATATTAGCTGTGGGCTTGTCATATATAGCCTTAATCAAATTGAGGTACATTCCTTGAATATTCACATTTTGAGAGGTTTTTAAAAATATAAATAGATGTTTAATTTTATGAAATACTTTTTCTGCATCTATCGAAATGATCATATGATTTTTATCCTCGGTTCTGTTGATGTGATACCTTATAATGGGATCACCGCATGAAGTCTATCTATTATCACCCAGAATTATCACCATATTATTGACTATTTTCCCCTTCACCTTTTTCACCTATCTCCCCACAGCCTTCCCCTCTGGCAACCATAAATTTTATCTCTAGTTCTATAAATCTGTTTTTGTTTTGTTTTGTTTTTAGATTTCATGTGTAAGAGAAATCATACAGTAGTTATCTTTCTCTGACTTATTTCATTTACCATAATATCCTCAAATTTTATCCATGTGGTTGCAAATGAATCACATTGTTTTGCAGATATTGAACTACACTTGCATCCCTGAAATAAACCCCTTTTGATCATAGCATATAAACTTTTAATGTACTGTTGAATTTGGTTTGCTACTATTTTGATAAGAATTTTGGCATGTGTGTTTATCAGGAATATTGGCCTGTAATCCTCTTTTTTTTTTGCAGTGTCTTTCTCTGGTTTTGGTGTCAGGGTAATGCTGGCTATGAAGAATGAGTTTAGAAGTGTTACTTCTTATTCATTAATTTGCTTTAAATTTTTGGTAAAATTTACCTGTGAAGCCATCTGGCCCTGGACATGTTTTAATACTTCTTTAATTTCATTGCTAGAAATATGCCTGTTGAGAAAAATCTATTTCTCAACATGAATGAACATAAAGGATATTATACTAAATGAAATAAGTCAGCAGAGAAAGGCAAATACCATATGAATTAACTTATATATGGAATCTAAAGACCAAAATAAACTAATGAATAAAACACAAACACACTCATAGATACAGAGAACAAATTCATGATTGCCAGGTAGGAAGGAATTTGAAGGGCAGGGAGAAAAAACTCAAGGAATTAAGAAGTACAAGTTGGTAGTTGCAAAACAGTCATGGGGATGCAAAGTACGGCATAGGGAATACAGTCAATAATATTATAATTCTATGTGTAGTACCAAGTGGATACTAAACAAATCAGAAGGATCACTTCATAAGTTATATAAATGTCTAACCACTATGCTGTATACCTGAAACTAATATAAATGATATTGAATGTCAACTCTAAGTGAAAACTAAAAATTACTTCTATTCCAATTTTGTTAAGTGTTTTGATCATAAATGGATGCTGTATCTTGTTAAAAGCATTTTCTGCATCTATTGATATGATCATATGGTTCTTATTTTTTAATTTGTTTATGTGGTGTATCACATTAATCGATTTGCATATGTTGAACCATTCCTATACCCCTGAGGTGAAGCCCACTTAATCGTAGTGTATAATCTTTTTTAATGTGTTGCCGTATTCGGTTTGCTAGTATCTCATTTAAAATTTTTACATCTGTGTTCATGTGAGATATTGGTCTGTAGTTTTCTTTTTTTTCTATTATCTTTACCAGGTTTTGGTATCAGAGTAATGTTGGCCTCATAAAATAGGTTGGTAAGTATTGCCTCCTGTTCGATTTTTTGGAAGAGTTTGAGGAGAATGGGTATTAAATCTTCTTTGAATGTTTGGTAGAATTCACTGATGAAGCCTTCTGGTCCTGGACTTTTACTTTTTGGTAGGTTTTTGATGATCGTTTCAATTTCCATGTTGCTGATTAGTCCATTTAAATTTTCTAGATCTTCTTGATTCAGTTTACGAAAGTTGGCTTTTTCTAAGTACTGGTCCATTTTTTCTAGGTTATTAAATTTGGTGTTATATGCTTTTTCACAGTATTATTGAAAGATCCTTTGTATTTCTGTGGTATCTGTCATTATTTCCCCTCTTTCATCGCTGATTCTGTTTATTTGTGTCCTTTCTCTTCTTTCTTTAGTGAGTCTAGCCAGGGGTTTGTCAATTTTATTAACCAGCTCTTTGTTGCTTGTGTTTTTTCTTTTTTTTTTATTTTTGTTTTCAATTTCATTTATTTCTGCTCTAATTTTGTTGATTTCTTTAATTCTGCTGACTTTAAGCCTCATTTGTTCTTCCTTTTCTAGTTTTTTAAGTTGAAGAGTTAGGTTGTTTATTTGGGCTCGTTCTTGTTTTTAGAGATAGGCCTATAATGATATGAACTTTCCTCTTATGACTGCTTTTCCCATGTCGCAAAAGTTTTGATGTGTTGTACTATAATTATTATTTGTTTCTATGTATCTCTTGATCTCTCTTTTGATTTCTTCTCTGACCCCGTTATTCTTCAGTAGCATGTTGTTTAATCTCCATTTATTTGTGGTTCTTCCTGATTTCTTTTTGCAGTTGATCTCTAATTTCAAAGCATTATGATCAGAGAATATGGTTAGTATAATTTCAACCCTCTTATATTTGTTGAGGCCATCTCTGTGTCCCAGTATGTGGTCAATTCTTCAGAATGTTCCATGTGCACTAGAGAAGAATGTATCAGCAGCTGTTTTTGGATGGAAGGCTCTGTAAATGTTAATTATGTCCAGGTGGTCTAATATATCATTTAACGATATTATTTCCGTATTGATTTTCTGTTTGAATCATCTGTCCATTTCTGACAATGGAGTAGTTAGGGCCCCTATTACAAAAGCATTTTGGCCTGTTTCTCCCTTTAGTTCTGTTAGTAATTGCTTTATATATTTCAGGGCTCTTTGATTGGGTGCATAAATATTAATAAGTCTTTTATCTCTCAGTGCACGATTCCCTTTAACATTATGAAGTGTCTCTCAGTATCTTTCTTTACATTTTTTATTTTGAAGTCTATTTCATCTGATATTTTACCGCTACTCCTGCTTTTCTCTGAATGTTATTTGCTTGAAATATAATTTTCCCCCCTTTCACTTTGAATTTATATTTGCCTTTGGAACTGAGATGTGTGTCCTGGAAGCAGCATATGGTTAGGTTTTGTTTTTAGATCCATTCTGCAACTCTGTGCCTTTTTATTGGTGAGTTCAGTCCATAAACATTTAGGGTGTTTCCATTGCTTCCTTGTCCTTGTGTTTCTCGTTATTTGTGTGTTCGTTTTGGTTGGGTTTTGTGGATTTTTCCTCTGGTTCTTCTTGTTTTATGTTATATACTTCAGTTCTGAATCTTTGGCATGTTATTAACATTATGAATGTGTAGAGGGTAGTTATATATATGTATATTTATATAATATACATATATATTACATATAGATATTGTTCATTTTCATCTGCGAGTGGCTTATCTCTATCCCACTTTGCGAATTTGGATATTTGAATTCTCTCTTTTTCTGTTATCATTGTCTCAATTTGTCCCTATGTGTGGTGAAAATTCATTACTATCTTGCAATACCAAACCTCTTCAATTGTTTAAGCTTATAATGTCCTGTCCTTAATAAGGGTTGTGCTACTCTGCTTCTATCTGCCTGCTAGTCGCCTTACTCATAGTTATGTAATTTTTTTTCTCATTTTGTTTTAGGTGAGCTGACCCCTTTCAGTATTTCCTACAATGTAGTGGAGAATTCCCTCAATTTTCATATGTTTGGAAAGGCTTTTACTTCTCATTCATATCTAAAGGAGAGCTTTGCTGGATACATCATTCTGGGCTGGTAGTTCTTTTCTTTTAATAGTTTGAATATTTGATTCCACTCCTTCCTGGCTTGTAAGGTTTGTGCTGAGAAGTCCGACAATAGTGTAATGGGTTTTCCTTTATAAGTTACTATCTTCTTTTCCCTGGCTGCCCTGATAATTCTTTCTTCGTCATTAATTTTTGATAATTTTAATATAATATATCTTGGTGAAGGCCTTTTAGAGTTGATAGAATAGGGTGTTCTGTTGACTTCTTGAATTTTAAGCTCCAGTTGATTCCTTAAATTCAGGAAATTCTCGTCAACTATTTGTCTGAAAATGCTTTCTAATCCCTACTCCTTTTCCTCCCCTTTGAGTATGCCCATTAATTTTTTTTTGATGCTATCAGCTAGTCCTTGTATTTCTCTCTCATTATTTTTCATTCTTCAGTTTCTCTCTTCTTCCTTCTGATCTATTTCTAGATTTCTGTTTTCAATATCACCGATCTTCTCCTCCATTTGTTTGGCTCTATTTCCCAAGCTTGCTATTTCATTTGTCATCTCTTTCAATGTGTTCTTCATCTCCAGAATATCTACTTGGTTCTTTTAGAGGGTTTCAGTCTCCTTGCTAAAAAACTTATTCTGCTCTTCTAGTTGTTTTTTCAGTTCCTGAAATTGTCAGTATGATTTGTTTCAGATCTCATTGATTTTTTTCAGAAGTACCATCTTGAATTCTCTGTCATTTAAGTTGCATATTTCCATGTCTTTAAGCTCATTTTCTGGAGATTTTTCTCTTTCTTTCTGAGCTGCTTTGTCACCTTGTCATCATGATTAATGGATAATTTCTCTACCTGGGCATTAATGGAAGTGTATTTTACTT
>BNJM01007885.1:1991522-2011650 GCA_015472975.1 Rousettus leschenaultii
TCCTGAAAGCAGATTTATTATATAAAGGTCTCTCTTTAGCCTGTTACTAAGAAGGCATTTTTCTTTTGGTTTCCAGTAGGTGGCGTTTAAGCCTCTTGGATCCCTGCTTTATATAAAGTCTTACTAATGCCTTTTTCTTCTTATAAATAGTCAATCACACTTGCTACCCTCAGTCTTAGTCCCTGTCAGTATTAGCGAAAGTTTCAGTAGTGTTTGATTGGATTTCCCTGGTTTTCAGTCTTGGAGGACATGGGGGGAGGTTTCCTTTGGGTTGGGGTCTCCGGCTTGGCCTCATGTTTTGCAGCCGTGGCTGGTAGTAATCAACTGTTGCTTCTCTGCCATCCCCACTTCTCTGCGTTCTGCCCTGATTCCTGGGCACCGCATGGAACTCACAGCTCTCTCAGGCAGAGCTGTTCAGGGAACCCGCTGCACCTTTTTCCCTATCCCTTCTCCTGCAAGGAGTTCTCGCTGTGAGGGGCAACTTCTTTGTTCCTCCCAGGATACCACCTGACTCTCAGGGTTCTGACCTGTGGTAGCTCTTATTTGCAGATCCCTCGCTCAGATGCGCTTGTGTGTGGGTTAGTTGTTTTTTGTTGAGTTTTAGATTTTCAGCTTATTGTTGTTTCAAGGGGAAAGATCTGGGGACATCTCTCACTCTGCCATGTTTCTGACGTCACTCTATATTTTCTAACTTTTTGTTGAAGTTCTCTCTGAGTTTCTCTAGTCTACTCTCAGGTTTCTTGAGCATTTTTATAACTGTTTCTTTGATTTTTTTACCAAGAAAAATATTTAACTTCATTTTATTAGAGTTTTTCTGTTGTTGTTGTTTTTTTCTTATTCCTTCATTTGGGGCATATTCTTCCATTAACCTAATTTGTTTAACTTTCTATGTTTAGGTGTATCTAGATTTCCTGTTATTTATTGAGTCATCTTCAGTAATTTGTGTCTCGCCTGCATTTCTCCATTTTATCTAAATTGTCTAATTTGTTGGGATAATGTTGTTCATGGTATCCCCTAATTATCTTAAATTTGTATAAAGTCGGTAATGATGTTCACCTTTTTCCATTCCTGATTTTGGTTAGCTGTTTCTTCTCTTTCTATTTTTTGAACAAACTGGCTATACCATTATCAAATTTCTTGATTTTTTCAAAAGCCAAGTGTTTCAAATTAATTTTGTTGTGTATCCTTTTTCTATTTTATTGATTTCCCTTTTAATCTTTAATATTTCTTCTGTTTCCTTGGGTTCAATTTGTTCTTTATTTCCTAGATTCTTAAATGAAAGCTGAGATTATTGATTTGAGATTCTCTTTTTTCCCCTAATACAGGCAATAAAGGTATAAATTTCCCTCTAAGCACGTGTATTAGTTTGCTAGGTCTGTCGTAATAAAATGCCACAGACTCTGTGTCTTAAACAATAGAAGCATATTTTTCCCACAGTTCTAGAGGCTAGAAGTTCAAGATCAAGGTGCTAGAAAGTATTTCTCCTGAGGCCTTTCTCCTTGACTTGTAGACAGCTGCTCTCTTACTGCTTCTTCACACAGTGTTTTCTCTCTGTGTGTGTGTGTACTCTTGGTGTCTCTCTGTGTCCTCATCTCCTGTTCTTCTGAGGACACCAGTCAGATTGGAACTGGGCCCAACCTAATGGCTTCATTTTAACCTAAGTGCCTCTTTGAAGGGCTTATCTCTAAGTTCAGTTATCATCTTAAGTACTGGGTATTAGAGCTTCCACATACGAATTGGGGGAGGGGAGGAAGAGCAAAATTCAGCCCATCACAGTATTCTTTAGCTATTACAGTATGTTGATATGTTGTATTTTCATTTCATTCAGTTTAAAACATGTTCTAATTTCCCTAGTGATTTCTTCTTTGACCCACAGGCTATGTAGTAATGGGTTGTTTAATTTCTATTTACGGATTTTTCAGGTTTCCTTCCATTGTTCACTTCTAATTTAATTTTGTTGTGGTCAAGGAACATACTTTATATGATTTAAATTCTTTTCTATTTATTGAGACGTGGTTGGTGGTTAAGCATATGGTGTTTTCTGGATGAATGTTCCATGTGTGCTTAAAAGGAATGTTCCACTAGTATCTGATGGAATAGTCTACAGATTCTATTTAAGTCAAGTTGATTGATAGTGGTTTTTAGTCTTCTACAGCTTGGCTGATCTTCCATCTAGTTGTTTTATTAATTACTGAGAGTGAAGTATTAAAGTCTCTATTAGTTGAATTTCCTCTTTCTTCTTCACTCTTGTCAGTTTTTGTTTCACGTATTTCCAGGCTCTATTGTTAGGTACATAAATGCTTATATTTGTTACATCATCTTGTGAATTGACACTTTTTTGGTTATAAAATATTTCTGTTTGTCTCTGGGACACATTTTAAAGTCTTTTTATGTCCATTTTGTCTAATATCAATATAACCACTTAAGCTACCCTATCTTTACTGTTTTAATGATGTATCTGGCCCATCTTTATACTTTCAACCTATTTTGTATCTTTGAATCTAATACGTATCTCCTTAGACAGCTTGCAGTTGAATCTTGTTTGGTTTATCCAGTCTTACAGCCTCTGTCTTTTCACTGAAATGTCTAATGCATTTCCACTTAATATAATATTGATATAATTATATTTATACCTGCCATTTTGCTACTTGTTTTTAGATATCCTTTGGTTTTGTTTGTTTCTCTGTTCTTTTTACTATTTTCTGTTGCATTCAATTGAAATTTTCTAATTTACCATATACATTGTTATTTTTATTAAACTTTTTATTGTGATATAATAGATATATAGTTTCAGACGTGCATCATAATTCAATAAGTCTAGTAACATCCATCACCACACATACTTAAAACTTTTTTATTGTGATGAAACTTTTAAGATCTACTCTCTTAGCAATTTTCATATGCTCAATACAGTATTATTAACTATAGTCACCATGCTATATATGACATCCTCAGGACTAACGTATTTTATAACTGAAGTTTGTACATTTTGACCACCTTCACCCATTTAACCCACCCTCTACCTCTTGTCTTTGGCAGCCACCAGTCTTTTATTTGTATCTATGAATTCAATTTTTAGTTTTTTAGATTTCACAGATAAGTGAGGTCATATGGTATTTGTCTTTCTCTATTTGACTTATTTCACTTAGCATCCATCAAGATCCATCCATGTTTTTGAAAATGGTAGGTTCTTTCTCTTACGGCTGAGAAACATTTCATATTATATGTATGTATGCATGCATGTATGTATGTATACAGCAAATCTTCTTTATCCACTCATCCGTTGATGGACATTTAGGTTGTTTCCATGTCTTGGCTACTGTAAATAATGCTGCAATAAACATGGGGTGTGAAATATTTTCAAATTAGCATTTTTGTTTCCTTCAGACAAATACCCAGAAGTGGAATTGCTGAATTATATGGGAATTTTATTTTAAGGTTTTGAGGATTCTCCTACTGTTCCCATGGTAGCTGAGCCAATTTACATTCCTACCAACGGTGCACAAGGGTTCCCTTTTCTCCATTCTCACCAACACTTTTTTTCTCTTGTCTTTTTTTTGATAACCATCCAAACAGGTGTGAGGTGATATCTCAGTGTAGTTTTAATCTGCATTTCCCTGATGATTAGTGATGTTGAGCACCTTTCCATGTACCTGTTGGCCATCAATATATGTTCTTTGGAAAAATGTCTAGTCAAGAGCCTCTGCCCACTTTTTAATCTTATTGGTTCTTTTTTTTCTTTTTGCTATTGACTTATATGAATTTTTTAAATTTACTTTTACAATCTATAATTCCAAAGGCTTGTTGGTTGGTATAACAGCTTTATTAGTTTAAATCGAGACATCACTGTGTCCTAGCCCATCACAATTTTGCAACAAATAGCTCTTTTTTTAGCTGAAACTCAGTAATTTGTTTCATTCCAGTGATTCCTGAGATGATCCTTCTTGCTTGGCTCTCTGTTCCATTCAGAGCTTGCTATAAATGATTTTATGGTCCTCGTCTCTCTTCAACTCAGAAATCAAAGGAATGTTCTCATATTCAGCATGCTTACTATTGTTCTTATTTCTGCTGGGCCAGACAAGTTCAGGATAGAAAGGAATCTGTGACAACCTAGTCGCCCTGCATGCTTCAAGATAAAAATTTTAGTTAGAAGAATTTACACTGTTATCTTCTACTGAGTCATTCTACCTCATACTCTTCCTCTTCCAACTTATAGTCATCTGAATCATCAGGAAGTACTATGTTCAAGATACCATTTTTCTTCAAATACACTCTTAAAATTTAAGAATATGTCCAGGGCCTGGTCACCTGTGCTTGATTTTCTATTCCTTGACTTTTTACTCAGTCCTTGTGTTGTGTAATCTGATGATAACCCTTCATTTACCAAGGGCACTTGCTCAGGGGATATCTCCAACACTGCATCCTGCCACCAGTTCATATCACACTGGACGGGTTAATCAGCCTTGTCAAACTGGGCCAACCAGGCAGCAGAGGGTGCAGCCCCCTGTGGGTAGCTGTTTTTTTGTCCCACTTCCTCTTCATCCACTTTCTCAGGAAAGTCCTCGATCCCACTGCTGTTGTATGACTTTCTTTCCTCATTGCTAAGGGGTTTCTGGGACCTAGCTTGTAGGCTTAGGTCTTTAACTGCTTTCATGCTGATGCACAGTAGCTTTTCCTTCTGAAGCTTGTCGATACCTCCAGTAGACTGACACGATTCTGAGTTCAGGGTATTCTGAATCTCATCTCTGTCTTTTACTTCATCTGGAAATGGAAAGATTTGGAGAACAGCTATGTATCCGTTCTTTTCTTTACATAAGTTCACCTCCAAGGGTAATTCTGACTTTAATATCTCATCATGGCTTACTTCACGACACTGCTCTGACCCGATCTCAATTTGTTCGCCTTTATTATGTCTTCACCCTCATGAGGGTTATCGAGCACACCTCTACTTTCACATGAACTATGTGAAATCCCATTGGGCTACAGATGCTGAAGTTTCTTTCATTTTCATTTTCACTTTTTCCCTACAGCCACTATAGCATCATTAGTGCTGGATTATAACACTTAGGAAATACAGGTCTAGTGGATAATGGAGATTGAGGTATGAGGAAGCCCAGATACTCATTGGGCACCACAGAACATAGAAAATACAGGTTTCCATTTCTCAATTCTGCCCCAGGATCAGAGAATGGATCATAGGCAGGATTCTGGTGCCAGAAATTTGGGTAGAGGCTGCTTGGCCCTGTCTTCTGTGTAATAAAAGGAATTATTTTCCTCAGAATGTGTGTTCTCTGAAGAGTTCATTCTAGGCTACTCTAGATTGAAGTCTGTGGCTGGAACCATCTACACTGGCACACTGACCCAATTCTAGCCTGACCTCTGCAACCCAAAGCATCTAAAAAGTACATCAGATTTTTATATATTTTGGATATCAATCCTTATCAGATATATGATTTGCAAATGTTTTCTCCCATTCAGTAGGTTGCCTTTTCATTTCATTGGTGGCATTTTTTTTCCATGCAGAATGTTTTAATTTAATGTAGTCTTACTAATTTTTGTTTTTGTTGTTGCCTTTGTTTTTCATGTCAATTCTAGTCTATGGAATTTTTGTTATAGCAGCTCAAACTAAGGCACTTGGTCATTTCTTGCATATTTGTCTGCATGCCTTCTTTGTACTGCAATCATACTTTTTTTTAGTTCAGTCCTTGTTGTACAAAGTCATGGGGCTGCAGACATTCCAGAGGCTGAGCCATTCTCTAAACCTAGAGATAACGAGAACTAAGGATGGCACGTCTCAATCCTGCCCCCTCTTTGGCTATGATATCTATTTTTCCCTTGTAGATTTTATTCCTTCCTTATGGAATTTATCTGTGGGTTATTTTAGAAGAGAACAACAATCATGCTGTCCTGGCCATGCTGACTCTGACAGCAGGTTTATGATTCCACCAAGATATCCAGGGCAGCAACTACAGATGGGATCCCTCTGAACTTCACACATTAATTACCAGACCGTCTCCCTTCCAGCAGTTGCCAGAACACATCTTAATTCACATGTATTATTCTAAGCCAAATTTTGGAATTAGCAGGATTTGTCAATATCACAACGAGTAAACTCTTGTTGACATCTCACCCCTTTGGGTTCCCTACATGTAGGAGAGTCCTGAAAGTAAACATATGGAAGAATCAAAAAGATAATTGAAGAGATTTAATAACCAGGCTATTTACAGAGGTGTAGACAGGTAATAGCAATTTACTGATTGCAGAGATCCCTGGGGCTAGAAACAGCAGGAAGCTGTTACCACCTTTAGACTGAAGGGACGGCAGAAGAGAGTTGTTTCTAAGACCCAGCAAAGCTGTAGCCTTTGAGACGGTCCACTGAACACATGCTACTGCTGTCCGTAGAGGAATGCAGGCATTGCTGTAGCTCAGCACTGGAGGAAACAGTGGGGGCATCAAGTTCTATATTCCACAAAGTAATCAGTTATTTGTAAGAAACAAAAGCAGTTTTAGTATTTGGGGAAAGAAGGGAATGTATTGGGAATAACATATAGCTTATAGAATTGTAGGCAGCTGAGGATGTAAGACTCATGGCAGGGGGGCCAGGGCAGCACTGGGATACAGCCAGCGAGTACTGATCATCACTTTACTTAAGGAACAACCTTTGGGATAAAAAATAAAATACTCCCACAATGTTTACACTCTTTGACATTGCTCAAGATTTACGTTCTTGGAAGACTATGTCCAATTGGTCTAGACTGGGCCTACTGTCCACTCCTTCATTAAAAGAGGCAATCAGCATTGATTAACAGGCCTGCCAGGCTGTATCAAGATGGCACACTGGGGTGCACTTTCAAGAATGGACATGATATATAAAAATCTATAATAAATGTTTACTACACAGACAAAATAAATGGATTACTTTTAAAATACCAAGTTCAGAATGCAGATCACCCTCAGGATGATCCATGTGGTCACTGCACATGACCACAATGTGACCAGGGTGGTGACATTCAGCTGGGGCTGCAGCATCTCAGCTCTAGGCCAGGGCAGCAGTAGAGGGAGAGGGTCTCAGGCTGGAGTTCAACATGAGAGGCCTCAGATGCCTCTGCATCTACAGCTTTATCACCAGTTCTCTTCCTGCTCCCCTCCCACTGTGTCTCAGAGCCACAGCTTCTGTTCTTCCCTTGGTTTGTCTGATGGTTAAGCCAAAAAGTCATGAAGAGAATCATATAATAAGTCACAGATTAATAGTGCTGTTTCTAAGGTAAGTAAAAGAATAATAAGGGAGTGTGTAACTAGAAAGCTAATTAAGAAGATTACAATCATGAAAGTTTTTGGTTAATCCAAAATAAGACAAGAAAAAACCAGTAGGGCAAAAGATAGATGAAATTAAAAAAGAGTAAATAGCCAGTGATAGACTTAAACCCAAGTACATCAGTGATTACAATGAACATACATGGACTCAAACACTATAATTAAGAGACAAAGTCTAGAGGGTTCTCGAAAAATTAAAAATGGACCTACCTTTTGACCCAGCAATTGCACTTCTGGGTATTTATCCAAAGAAAAACAAAACAATAATTCATAAAGATCTATGCACTCCAATATTCATGGCAACACAATTTACAATAGCCAAGGTATGGAACCAATCTAAATTCCCATCAACAGATGATTGGATAAATAAGTTATGGTTCGTATAGAAAATGGAATATTACTTAGCCATTAAAAAATGAAATCCTACCATTTGCAACAACATGGATGGACCTAGAAGTTATTACGCTGAGTGAAATGAGTCAGACAGTGAAAGATAAATACCATACAATTTCACTTATATGTGGAATCTAAGGAACAGAAAGAACAAACTCATCAAAAACTGACTTAAAAATATACAGGACAATCTGGTGATGGCCAGAGGGGAGGGGGTTGGGGGGCTGGGAGAATGGGGTGAAGGCTTAAAGAAGTACAAATTAGTAGTTGATAGATGGTCACGGGGATGGGGAACATGGCATAGGGAATGAAGTTAGCATTAATATATTGGCTAGGTAGAAAACCAGAGGAGAGAAAGCAATTAGGGGGATCATTTTATAAACTATATAAATGCCTAACCAATGTACTGTATACTTGAAACGAATTTAGAAAGAGAGAGCTTGGAAGGGGGGCAAGTGGAGGACATTATCAGAGGAATAAAAATAAATAACCATATAGTGTTTACAAATGACATCAATTCAGGAGTATGTCACAGAAAGGATGGAATTTAAAGGATGGGGAAGGAATACCATACAAACATTGATGGAAACCTTTAAACACCGCAGGACACAAATCTCCTGAGACACAGAGCACATGTGGACAGTTGACATCCTTGCATATTTCAATTGATCTGATACTATCTTTGAGAAAATATAATTTTCTGAATTTGACATAGTGGGTGTGCAATAAATATTTGAGGAATGAAAGAATAAACTGCTCAGTAATTGAAGTGTTATTCCAATTCATATTTCAAAGATGAAGAGCAACATCCAGAGAAGTAAAGTCACATAAATAAAGTTAGGCTTTCTGGTTCATACACTAGAGAACACATTCCCTGCCCTAAGGGAATCACAGCTCTACTTAGGTCAGTGCCAGGTACCATGAATGCCAAATATGGAAATCATTAGAAGTGAATTTGACACATTCCTGGATACAACAGAAAGTTAAAGAAGGGTTACCTGAATGCAGAGATAGGGGGAAATTTATGTGTTTTAAAGAGGGATACAAGTTTTAAAGACAAAAACAAAAAACAAGTTTTAAAGACAAGAGGCCTCATATGGACCAAAGTAAAAGATGAGCTCATGAGTCCAGATGTGAAAATGCCTGACTTCATTTGCTTGAGACCCAGACTAGCCCCAGGCAACAGAGCTCCTGGCCTGGCCGCACCTCCATGGTTCTCAGCCCTGGGAGATTTTGGCCCCAGAAGGTATTTTGAAGTATATGGGTCATTTTGGTTGTCATACTTGGAGAGGGGGGTAAGCATAAAGCAGGTAGAGGCCAGAGATGGTGCTATACACCCCATAGTGCACAGCTCTCATAGGGATTATTTGGTTTATAATGTTCATGATGCCAATGTGAGACACCGTGCCCTAAGGTTAAGTGCCGCAGTGTCCTCGTCATTTCACAGATGAGGAAACTGAGGCAGAAAGAGGGAAAGTGCTCGTGAGACCAGAGAAGTGTCTTGAAGCCCAGCCTCCTGGGGCAGATTCGGTGTCCCTGCCCCAGGGGAATCAGTGGACTGAGGAGCTGACCAAGGAGACTGAGCTCAGCTGCAGGGGCCAGTATGATCTGTCTGGTGCTGGCACTGGGCTCTTAGTTTCACGAGTTCTGGGGAAGGAGATAAAAATAAATGATCAACAGAAAAGAGTTAATAGGGTGGGAAATCTTTCTGTCCTCACAGGGACACTCCCTCCTTGGGCTCTGCAGATTTCAGGATTTGACTCAAGCTCAGGAAAAGTGATGTCCCACCTGGTTCTCCCTCTTGTCCCACTTTCCCAGCCCTTGCTGGTCTCCCCCCATGACTCCACCAACACCATCACCTGTCCCTGCTTCCACCAGCCACCATGCAAGGGACTGAAAGAGCCACAGAACTGAAGGACGAGATCCAGGAATGAAACCCAATGCCCTTCCTTCCTCTTAAGCCCTGACTCTGTCACCAACACAGTGGGTGGCCCCCCTGAGAGGTCATGTCTCCTTGGCCCTCTAGGCCTGGGAGTGGCACACACACAGTTCCTTCTCTCCTTATTTCTCTGCCCCCCTCACTTGCAGAAGGCCCCACAGTCTACTCCACTAACTCTTTTCAGCCACAGGCACTGACCTCTGCCTATAGCACAGCGCCCTTCCCTCCCACAGCCCTGAGCCAGCAGCTCCTAACTGGAAAGCTCATCATGAACCAGAGGTACCAGCAGGTCCAGTCTAGAAAACTGAGGTACCATGGGCTCTATACCCCACCTGACCCTGGAGCATCTCTTGCTCACAGAAGCCCTGCCCCAACTTTTACACAGGCCTGGGCTCTCAGGCTACACTTGGCCTTCCCTGCTCCTTCCTGGTTCACTTGCCCCTAGAATTTCTGATCTACTCCAAGTGCTCATGGGGTCTGTCCTGATTGCGGCGGGTACCGCAGGCCTGAATGGAAGCCACGGTTAAGGACCCAGGAACATCCCACCGAGATTCTGCCACGTTCACAGAGGACCTACTACAGACCAGGCGTGCCTTCTATCAGCGACTGGAGTGAATTCACTGAAATGACACAGCAGGAGCGGGGCTGATGGCGCTCTTCTTAAAGAAGTCCCTCCAACATTTCCATCATGCTGGCTTGGTGGTGATAAATTCCTTTAGTTCTTTTTTGTCTGAGAAGCTCTTTATCTATCCTTCAACTCTAAATGATAGCTTTTCTGGTTGTGTATCCTGGGTCTTCATTCTGTCGAATATTTTTTTGCCAAGCCTTTCTGTCCTGCATAGTTTCTTTTGAGAAATCAGATGCCAGTTGTATGGGTGTTCCCTTAGATAGAATTATTTGCTTTTCTCTTGCTGCTTCTTTGTATTTAAATTTTGACATTTAAATTATGTTGTGTTATGTTGTGGGCCTCTTTGGATCCCTGATTTTTGGAATTCTCTGAGCTTCCTGGGGTTTTATGTCCATTTCCTTCACTAAGGGAAGTTTTTCATCATTATTTCTTCAAATAGATGTTCGACATCTTGATTTTCTTCAGTTATGCAGATCAGACAAATATTTGGACCCTTAATAGGGTCCCATATGCTCCTTAAATTATTTTTATAGTCTCGGCATCTTTTTTCTTGCCATTCTGATTGAGTGTCCTGATTGGCTTTCTCATCTTCTAGATAGGGCATGTGATCCTCTCCTTCATTTCACTTTGTTTCTTTCTTTCTTTATTCCATTTAATACACTTCTCATCTCAGATAATGTGATCTCCATTTCAGATTGGTTCCCTTTTATAATTTCCATTTCTGTTTTCGTCTCTTTGTTGGAGTTCTCTACACTTCCCAAAAGTTCATTCAGCATCTTTATAACTAGTGTTTTGAATTCTATATCTGTTAGGTTACTTGACTCCATTATTTCTGGAGCTCTGTTCTGTCCTGTCATATGGTTTCTGCTTCTTTGTGTTCCCATTTCGGCTGCCTTTCCATGTCTGTTTCTATGTCCTAAGCAAAGCTCCTAAGTCTCCTTGTCTTATTAACGTGGATTTGTGAAGTAGGTGTCCAGTGGCACAGTCCTGAGAGGGGTTCAGCTGCAGGCCAAATTTAGCCCAAGCCCCTACTCTCCAGGGCTACCTGTTAAGAGTCAGCAAGCAATCCACTGATGCTGTGCTTATAGTTGCCTCAAAAGGCCACACCAGAAACCAAGGCCAGCTGCCTCCAGTTTGAGTCTAAGCACTGCTCAGCAAGCAGCACCTGACTCAGGATATACCTGGATGTGGCCTGGGTGAGGCTTTGAGTTGGAGGAGGCAGGGTTTCAGGGAATCCTCTGGGTAGAGCAACCTCTGTTATCCAGTTTGATGGCAGCTGGTCAGGGCTATGGTAGTGCTGTGTCCAGCACAATGGTAGCGGTGAGGGCTCAACAGGGAACAATGGATGTCGCCAGCACTTCTTTACAAAGTGAGTCTCGCTTAAGCCATCACTCCAACAACGTCTCCCTGTAAGTCCCCGGTGCCCTGGTGCCCCCTGCGCACAGCTGAATCGGACACTGGTGTTCAGAGCAAGCAGGTCCCTCACTGCGAAAATCTGCTCACAGAGTTGGCCCTTTAAGAGCTGTCCACCTCTGCCACTGCCACAGCCTCCATCCCAGCCGCTTGAGACCCGGCAGCCCTGCATCCTCACCCTGTCCTACCTTCTGCTGTTGCAGGGTGCTTCCTTGGATTTCTCCATATTTGTGTGGCTTGTTCATCTAGATCCCAGGCGATTTTTCCTCGCTGCTGCTCCTTGTTTCTGTCACAACTTTGATTTGGTCGCCAGAGAGATGAACAGAGCCTCTGTTCATCTACACCATTTTTCTCTCTCTACTTCTGGATCTATTTTTATCATTATGAATAATGTTTCATTAATATCCTTATACCTAAATATCCTTCTATGTTTAGTTTTAAAATGATAGATTTCTTGAGTAGAACTGGTTCAAAGGGCATGAACATGTTTAAGGCTTGTCATACATGTTATCAAATTGCTCTCAAAACCACTATACTGACTTACGTTCTCTCAACTTGTATTTATTGAGCCCCTACTCTGTACTGGAGCTGCTTAGATGTGGGGGATACAAGTGGGAACAACTAGACAAGTTCCCTGCTTTAAAGAATATGTATTTCAATGAAACAGACAACAAATTAAAAAATTACTCTGATATCAACGATGGTTGCTATGGAGAAAAATATGCCTGGACTGGAAGATTGGTGGTGGAGGATGGGGCGGGGCAAACGTTGTTAGACATGATGTTTCTGAGGACTTGACCCACGGACACTTGAGCAGAGGCCTGAGTGGTGTAAGGAGCAGCCATGTGGGTCCCGGGAGGGAGGTGCACGTGGGGAGTCCCAGCAGGGGCAGGTGCCCTGAGAGGACTGGGCAGTGTCCAGAGGCCAATGTGAGTAGAGACAGTGAGCCGAGCCAGGAGAGGTGGGGTGAGGCCAAGGCAGTCAGAGGGGCCCTGCCATGGGGAGCTGGAAAGAGCTGGTGAGGGACCAGGAGTTCATGCTGCCTAAGAAGGGAGACACTGGAGTGTCAGGTGGGAAGTGGTGCTGAGGGTATGTCCTAAGTCACAGTTAAAAGATGACTTGGTCTGTTACGTGGGTAAAGGGCGTGAGAGTGAGCAGGGAGCCCAGCTGCAAGGCCCCCCTGTTTTCTTGTAGAGAGAACATTCTGTATGGAAGCAGCAGAGGAATGAGAAGTGACTGGATTCGGTGTTGGTGCAATTTAAGATGGTGTTAACCACATATTTATTTACTGACCTTACTTCGACAGTTGATTCAAGGTAGCTTAGTACCACAAACCCAATGTAAGATAACATGAATAATTTAAAAACCAACATCAAGGAAAAATATATTTTAAAATATTAAGACTGGAGTAAAACTAGAAGGTTACTAGGTGAGCCGGACTATCCAAAACCTTCGCTGAAATGGGGAGTTTACTGTTTACCTAGCCTGTGAATTTTCTTGGCTCAGTCTCACGTGATTATTGCATCACAGAGCCACTAGGTGGGGCAACAGCTCAGGGTCAGTCCCTTGTTTCCTGTTTCAGGAACAGTTTCCAGTTCTACACTTAGAGTCAAAGCAAATTAACTTAGAGATGTTTAATGACGGACTCAACATCTACAGAGTCAGCAAGTAAGTGCAAAAACCTCAGGAATGTCCCAAGGCAGAGGGGCTATTGGACTCCAGCCTTAAATAGTCGTCTTTTCTTCCTACAGGTCTCACAAAGCCTTACAGCCAATGTCAGTGATCTCGGCTGACTAGGATTTTGGTTTTCTGATGATGGTTCAATTTGAGCATTTGTGTGGGCTTAGAAGCGTGACATGGAGATTTTCTTTTAATGATATTTCTTGGATGGGATCAGACTCCCACCATCAGTGGCTCTGACTTCCCTGCTTGGTCCCTGGAGGGAATGGCCTGTCCTGCACCACCTTTCAGTATCCCTTTGTGTAGGAGTGATCAGCAGTCCTGGAGTCAGGGGCTCCAAAATCTTACCCTCCTCCCTAAAGCAGTCTTTTAATCTATTTTGGGGAAGCAAGTGTCTTTGCAGTCTGCTGATCTGATGAATATCATTTTCGCATCTCCTGAAATGAAAGCACATGTGCAGATAATACCAACTCTTGCATGCAGTGCCGAGGCGGGAGGTTCCTAGATGCCAGGTTCGGACCTTGACTCTCCATTTGCACCAGGGTGTGGGAGTGGGGCCTTGGGGGGGGGGGGTTTGGGTTGGGACTGATGTCAGTGTGGGAGTCACAGGTGTCCTGCACAGTTTCCGGCTGGCATTTGTTTGTTTTTCTACAGTGTGGAGCAGTTTGTACTGAGGAGGAGAAAACTTTGAAGAAGGTGAGAGATATTCAGGGTGGGTCTGGGGAGGGGAAGAGGATGAGGAAGCAGAGACAGGCAGGGTGGGGCTGGGCAGAGGTGAAGGGATTCCCAGAGGAGAGAGGCCTAGTCTGATGGCAGCAGATCTGGAGCTCAGAGTCTCACTGCCAAGAGTCCTGAGTACATGAGAAATGGGTAGAGTGCAGGGCCTCGCATTGGCCAGAAAAGTCTCTGCAGAATTTGGTCTTTTGTTCTGTTTTCTGTCAGGATAAATATGGTAAATCAGTAGGAGTGAGATACCTACTTTGCAGAGGATAAGTATTCAGCCTCCACCCAGTCTGATCTCATCACCAGTGTCCTGGAGATGGGACCAAACACAAAGCATTCTTGAAACTTCTTTAGATCAGAAAGTCAGTCTCATTCTTCCAACTGGTTTCAAAAACCTTTGACTTTCTGCAAAAGCAGTGAATACTCAAGGAGCAAGATTTGCCCAGACTTTGTTTAGGACCCAAGGACGACACCATGGCACCTTGGGTTTCAAATTTGATGTGAGTATAGATGCGATAAGGTCCCCCGTGCCTGCTCTCAGCCTTGCATTTCTTTTTATTATAGCCTTCACATTGAGTATTTGTTACAAATCTGTCTACTCTACTAGAATACCCCTTTCAGAAGCACCTTAAGAAAGATTCCATACTATCAAAATGTGAAGGATTTTCTTAAAAGACAATTTCTGGTGTTGGATTTTATATAACTTTGGTTTTTAAAAATCTGTCATTTATTGAATTTATTGAATTTGGGCTTAGTTTCATAACATTTAAAACTGAAATATTCTTTCCTGGACTGTCAGTGCCGAGCTGATCGAAAGGGGAAGGTTTCCGTGGCGAGATGCCCAGTTGGAAGAATGCGCCGGAGGCCAACACGAGAATGAAATGACAGGCACCAATTTTATTGTGGGGAGCAGACTTCCGCTTCATCTTTCCCTCTGCCCCCCTTCATATGCTCCCCTTCTGCTCTCCAGGGGACCACATGGCTCCACATATATGAGAGCACAGTAGTGGCATTATGCCACTCATGCGTGATACAATAAGCTGAATCATGCTTACATATGTTAGGCGCAGGAGTCCTACTACACCAATGTAACAGTCTAAATCCGGGGTCCTCTTCACAGCCAGAGCTGGGACCAACCCGGCCTGGGACCCACATGGACCCTCATATAAATTGAAATTTATAATAAAGATAAAATTCCAACATTTCATAGAAAGTGAAAGTCACCAGGGTTATCCGTTCCCTGGTGATACGACTGTCAAAATTTTGGTGAGAATTCTCCAGATTTTCCTTTATTTAAAATGTTTATTTTGTAAGTGGTCTTAGTGGCATAACTCAGTATATTCTTAACCTTTAAAAAAGGCTTGAATGTGTACTGGGCACATCTTTTTAGAGCAATACATTAAACTCTATGTTACTCTTTCTAATGGATGCATAGCATTATATGACATGACATCTCTGGGGACGTTGGAATGTTCTCCATCTTCACAGTGGTAATGGTGACAAGGGTATGTACAATATACAAAACTCAACCAGCTGTGCATTTCAAATAGATGCATCTTACTGTATGTAATGTGGGTCCCAACGAAGTTGGCTTTAAACATAATATCCTCTTTGAAATGTGTGCTTTGTAAATCAGCAACAAGAGCAGCTTGTTGCTAAGTGATACACCCTCCCACATCTGGAGGTAAAGGGACCTGATATTTGTACTTACTCTCATATCGTCTGGCAGTAACAGTAATAGGTGTCTGTTTATGTATTCAGAGAGAGAGAGAGAGAGAGAGAGAGATCAAACAGCTATGGTGAAATGTCAAAAAATGACAGAGAGTAAGTTTAGATATAATATTACATCTTGTAACATTTCTTTCCCCTTAGCTTTTTTTCTCCTCTTTTTTCTCCCTTCCTTTCTCCCACTGTCCCCCTTCCCTCCCACCTTTTCTACTCTCTCCATTACATCTTATCTTTCATATCCAAGCCCCCTTGTCAGCATAGGTGACTGAGTCTACTTGGGACAGGTCAAGGACAGAGAGACTGGAGAGGGCGCTGGTCAAGACATTTTGTAAGCGCCATCGGCCCTACTGTTACTGTGTCATTTCAGTGAATTCACTCCAGTCACTAATGGAGATCACCCCTGGTCTAAAGAAGGTCCGCTGTGAACATGGCCGAATCTCGGTGGGATATTCCTGGACCCTTAGCGGTGGCTTCTCATTCAGGCCTGCGATGTCCACCACGATCATATGAACCCCGGGAGCGCTTCCATCCCAGGTGACGTGAGGCCTTAGCGGTTTTCTGATCTTTGAATCCAGCGGCGGCCCGTTGGGGGCGGGATGGAAGAAGCACTTCCCTACTCACGGGCCTCAGAACCAATCGGATGCTGTTTAAATGAGTCGGAATCCAGATCGCCCTCCAGACCCCGGGAACGGGATTTTCGCAGACCTGGGTGAGGCCGCGTTTTCCCAACCAGCAAGTGCAACCGCAGTTTGAGAACCAGAACCCCAGGTGCAACGCGCTCCGCTCCCAACCTGCTCTCAAGTGCCTTTGTTCTGCTTTTAGGTCAATGAACACCTTTTATTTCCTTTAGGCCAGTCTGGGGGGACGAGTGATCTTCAGTGATCCACTTAAACTCTGACCCAGTCTGACAGCAAGCTCGCCTAGGGTTGTGTCGGCCTCTCACTAGGTGGTCTCAGTTTCTTTTGGGGACCCAAAAGTGGCACCTGCGATCTGTGGGTGCTCCTCTGTTGATGAGTCCAGGGGTCCAAAGGAAGGAGTGGAGGGGACAGAATAGCTCATGGGGCAGAGAAGACGGGCTGGAGCAGCGTGGGGGGCGGGAGGGAAACACTGGTAGGAAAGAGGATCTGGGAGGCTTGTGGGGGAGAGGCTGCCAGGCCTAGGTCTTGGGGTGCACCCGGAATCCGAAGGCCTAGACCATCAGGGCGTCTTCCAACCCCAGAAAGGGTAATGTTGGCGTCATCTCTCCTTGCAACCATCTGTAAATGCTGTGGGACAAACTTAGCATATTACTACTTCTTCTTCTTCTTCTTCTTCTTCTTCTTCTTCTTCTTCTTCTTCTTCTTCTTATTATTATTATTATTATTATTATTATTATTATATTAAAAGTTTTTTTTTCCCCATGGGGGAAGTGAGCTGAATGAGAGAGTTCGCTGGAGCTGCCATACCTAGGAAGTCCTGGAAGGACACTTGACCTCACAGAGCAAAGGGCTTGGGACCAGTTGTCTGGAGAGCTGGGTTCCATCTCCCTCTCCACATCCTCACTGCCCTGGGACCTTTAGCAATGAAAAGAATGTCTCTGAGAAGGGGAGAGTGTAAGCAGAATAAGGTTTCTGAGTTGTGAAACTGCACCCTTTTGTCTCAAACTAAGTTTGAGAAAGCCATTAAAATGTTCTGTTAACAACTCTGTTAGCATATTTTCCAGGAAATAATGGAAATGTTTGGGCCCCCTGATAACCACCTGCAGAAACCACTAATGGAACCAAAGATAGAACCGGCTCAAATGAGTTAAGGAAGCCTTTATGAACTTGAGACGAGAGAGATCTCATTATTATAGTAAAATCTCCACCTCTGGGGAGGGGTTGGATGCCATTTTCTGCACATGTCACAGGTGAAGAAGCTTGACCTGCTACTGCAGGTGAGCCAACCCAACAGCACACTTCACATAGTATACATGCTCTGACAAAATTCCATCATGAGTGGGCAGTGACCTGAAAGGATAAAAATAAAGAGGCTCCCTAGTTTGGGAGCATGGCTTTAGAAATCATTCCCCATGGGCTCCTTATTTGCTGCAAATGGATCTTGCTTCACGTGGTAACTTCCCTTGGTGTACTGTCTGATTCGTGACTCAGAGAAGAGGTGAACCCATTCTAGGTTCGGTATATGTAGGATCCTATCCCTGACGCACTAAAAAAGTTATGATGGTCAAAGTAATACATTAATAAAAATGGATGTGAAATCTGAGGGATTGTTGAAACGTTGTGATTCATGACATTTCCATCCACAGCAAAAAGTGTAGATTAGGAGTCAGAGAAATGGCAAGTAATGATGGGCAGGGTTCCACTTTAAGGAAACATTTTCAGGGAGACAAAGATGAAATGAACACAGTTCCTGATGCTGGAGAAGCTCATTGTCTAATGGGGGGAGTTTAAGATGATAAGATGTGATCAAGTCGAGACATACCTTGTCCCATCATGGAGGTTTAAACCATGGGCTAGACCAGTGATTCTAAAGCTCTCCTGCACATTGGAATCATGGAGGGAGCTTTCAAAGGCAGGAAGGCCTGGGTTCAAACCCAGGGATACTGATTCAATCGGCTTTGGCTGTGGCCTGGGAATTCAGATAGGTGGTTATATCAGCAGCCAAGTTTGAGGACCAGAGGCGAGATGTTCCAGAGACCAGGAGAGGTGCGTTGGGCCCATCTTTCAGCAGAAGGAGACTTTTAGGATGACATTATTATTAACGTTATTATTGAAAAAGCATCATTATTGAGATATAGTTTGGATATCATATGATTCACCCTTTTCTTAGGATAATCTCAAGTTTGGGCTACTGTCACCCCTGTCTAATTGGGACGATCTTTTAGGATGTGCGTGTCTGAGGTGTGGGAAGGAAGAGGAGGGAGAGGCTGAAGCAGTGGAATCCTAGTGGGACAGGTTAGGAGAGAGCAGAGTCCATTTTACTGGGAGGTGTCACTAGAGAAATGGGGGTGATGACAGACAGTAGTTTGTGGCGGCTGTGGACTCTGCTGGTGGAGTTGGGGCACATGTGTTAATTCAGCAGATGAGGCAGCTGTGGTGGTTGGGACATTATGGTTATAATGGGGATAGTGCAGTGTTTAGGAATACTTTGGGGCTTTCCAGGCTGAGGTAGATGAAAGCCCGGACTAGGTAGCGGTGGTGGGATTGAATGAGGGTTTGAGGGGCTGGCTTTGGGTCCCTGAGGCAGGAAAAGGAAGATCAGAGGGGAAAAGATTCGCAGTGCTAAGAAGGCAGTAACACTCAGCTGCTCAGAGCCAGTCCCCGCCACACTGGGCTGTAGTCACAGGGAAGGGGTGGGTGGCAGCCAGCAGGGGCTCCCTGCGTTCATGGTTTGTCTCTTAGGGTTTAGAGGACTCTCAGAGGTAACCAGCAAGGCCTTCCCTCTGCTTCTGATTGGAAGGTCTCCATACTCAGATGAATGTGAGTTGGGCTGGGCCTGGTGTTTAGTAATAATCTTATGCTGGCTCTTCTCAGCTGCTCAGGGAAGCCCCACCGTGCTGCCTGTGAAACTGGAAAAGTCATGGCCACGGGGCTCTGACAAGTCCTGCTGCTCTTGCTGCTGCAGCCCTTTTTAACTGGTGAATGGAGTTCAGTAGGGTCCTTGACTGAGCATGGGCTGTAGGGTGTTTCCAGTGGACTGCGTGGATTCGGGGAGTGTCTATATGCCATCGCTCTGGTAACAGTGTCTGTGGCGGATGTGGGCAGTGGGGGCGGGGACTGGAGCTGCCTGTTGCCACCAACCCCGCTTTTCCAATCTATTTTCAGTTCTCTTCTCATAGATCCCCCACCCCCGCACCTCCAGGTCATTTTCTGCTCTTCATGCTGCACACTGCTCTCCTGCTTTCCTCTTCCTGTTGGGACATCACTGCTCTCTGACGCTCCTGGGTCTGGCTGCCACCTGGGTTGCTCCTGTGAATGGCATTCAAGGGCCCTTGGAGGTCTGAGGCCCAGGCCACAGTCCCCACCAGTGCGGGGCTCCCTCTCAGCCCTAACACTGACTGAGCCTGCAGTGTGTTCTCAGCGCTGCACCCCTCCCAGTCCCTGGGTAACAAGGAGTTCCCAGGTGGGCAGAGCTCAAGGGCCCTCTGTCTGGAGTTAGGGGCCATTTTCTTTTGCCCATCAGCTCCCTGGGGAGCCCTGGCCTGAACGACACTTCCTCTGTTGGGCACTGTGGAGGCTCCTGGCTCTCACAATGAGGGAGGTCAGAGCCTGAGGGCTTCGGGCCAAGGAGTCTTCCTGTGACTTCTCTGGTCTCCCCCAACTCCTCCCCTC
>BNJM01007885.1:2011664-2058393 GCA_015472975.1 Rousettus leschenaultii
CCACCCCACCAATGTACCTAACTTCCTAATACGCCTGTGTTCCCACACTGACTCTCTCCTGCCTCCTCCCCTGCCATGTCACGTGCCCCCTCAGTGCTTTACCCTCCCCTCCCCCTGCTGCTCCCTCCTCTCTGAAGTCCTCTGTGTCCTCCCTCTTCCCTTCTCCTTCCCTTAGGACCCTTTTCCTCCTCTGGTGGACTTTGGCCAACGAGGAGCCTTTACCTGCATGGCTCCTACTTCCTCCAACTTTCACTAACCCACACTTTCTGTGGGTGCTTTCTGTCCAGGGGGGCCTTCCCTCTGTCCCCACCCCCCTCACACCCTCCCTAGGGGGAGCCCTGGTGCTAACCACACTTGCACCTTGAGTGCAGACCTGGCCTCTGTCTCTGCACCCTGTCCTCCCAGGTCCCACCCAGGGAAGGAGCCTGTTCTTCACCCTCCTTCATCCTGGGCCTTTCACCTGGCACTGCCCCTCCCCACTCCTTCATCCTAAACCTCACGCTCTTGAGGCCTCCACTCTCTAGCCCACAGGTGCTGGACTCCTTGTGTCCCTTGGCCCTCTGCACCCCTTCCCTCATGGCACCATGCCCTGCTCCCACCCCTTGCCCACCTGCCTTTGGTCCTGGTGGGGCCCTTGCAAACACCACTCACCCTCATCCGTGCTCACCCAGAGCACTTGTCCTCTCATGTTGGCACCTCAACTCAAGTCACCCTGCCCCCCAATCCCAGACCTCAGCACTAGTCTCACCTGCTACCTCTCGTTCTTTTGCCCTCACCACCCCTCGCAGACCTGCAAACTGCTCTTAGTCCAACTGTTCTGTGGCCGATTCCCCCACCAATTGGTTCCTTGACCCAGTGGGCTCTCGCACCCCACACCATGTATCCAAAATCCCTATTTATGCCACTTGCTCAGCTCTGGCCTTTCCTACAGTCAGCTTTCCCCCAGAAACTCCCCTCCTGTGCTGGATGTCTGTCTAACCCTAACTCTGTGGGGGTACGATTCTCTTCCCCAACCACCACCTTACACCATTTCCATCATGTGGGTCCTTCCCCAGGCCGTGCATCTTGCTTACCTGCCCTGGGCTTTTAGGTTCTACTTTCTCTTGCCATCCCCCTCCTTTCTAACTATAAGCCACCCTTGGTACACTGCACTGACTCCTTGTGACCCTCACCACCCACTTCTCCCCAGGAGACACTGGCAAGTCCATCTGCCTCTTCACCAGGACCCATCTCATGTCTCTTCCACTCTGGGCCCAGGCCCACCCCTTTGCCTCCCCAGTGGTACTGGCCCAGCCTAAACACTCTTAGGGCTACAAAGCAGCCCCTCCTGACCCAGACCTCACTGCCACACCCTCCTTGTCCCCACCTTGTCCATGATGAGCCTTCCCTGCTCTCCCTCTTACCCTAACACACCTTTGCACCACAGCCTCTCTGACCACGGATCCCTCCCATCTTACCTTACTTCCCCTCGCTCCCCTCTGGCAAGACCTCCCCTTCTCCATGGCCATCTTGCCTCTCCCTTGCCCCCTGCAGGCAAGCCTCTCCCCTGGACCACCTACCTGTACCCTTAGGGAGCCTGTGTCCTGGCACCTGTCCTCCATGTTTGCCCATCTCCATTCTCCCTTCTTCCATCCCTCAATTCCCCTCTCCTTCCTTTCCCCTTTTCTATTTTCTTGCATTGGAAATCTTCATTTTTGTCTTTTGGTACCTGTGCAATGTCTGCATCCTCAAGACTTCGAGAAGCTCTCCTTTCGAGAGTTACAGCAAAACTCTGTTAAAATGTGTGACTTGTAGTTATTTCCAGGACTCAGTTTTATCTGTGGTTTCCTCCTTGCCCAGGATCCCAGGGTCTTCATTATAGCCTCACGGTGGTGACCCAAGATGGATCTGTGCAATCCAGATTTTTGGCTGAGGAACCCTTGGGGATGGTCAGCCCTTCCTGCATTGTGACCGAGAGGAAGGCAGGGGAGAGTCCCATGGGTGGTGGAAAGATGCAATCCTGGGAGCTGACATGTGGGACACAGATATCAAGGACTTGGCAGAGAATGGGAAGGACTTCAGAATAACTGGCAGAAATCATGGCCCTATAGGTCCAGAAAGGAGGTGAGAGTAGGAAAGGGACAAGAGTGATGTGAGGCTTTTCTAACAAAGTTTGGAGTAGAGAACGGGGCCTGTTTCTTTCCACTGGACCTGGCTGGGGGTGGGGGTGAGGAATGGGGATGTCTGTGGATCTCAGCACAGAGGTGACCCATACTCAACCAGCACAGCAAAACGTGGAGGGGATCAGGGAGGGGTCCCTCTGGCTACAGTTTCTTACTTAGGCAGGGAAGGCAGAAGGACACAGGGACTGGGGAAGCCTCTGCTAGTGGGGCAGGCTTGCTTTCCCTCCAGGAGATTCTGGGCCATGAGATCCAGCAGGACAACAGCACCAGGGGCTTCAGGCATTCGGCTACGGTGGGGATCTCTTCGTATCTTATCACCAGAAGGCCTGCGGACGGAGGGTGCCCCAGTCCTCCGCTCAGACCTCGGCTGTGGGAACTGAGAAGTCCTGGGACACAGACGGCTTTGACAGCAGGGATTCCTGGGCCCATGTGTAGGGAGGGCTTCGTGGAGGAGTGCTTATATACCGGGAATCCTGGGTGGGCTTCACAGAGAGTACAGGTATGGCCCTGTGGCAGGGGTCTTACTCTCTCTTGCAGACCCCTAGAGCTTCCCTCACAGGGAAACCCTCCCTGAACTGTAGGATGCATGTATGTCCTGCTGGCATGTTCTGTTGTGATTAGCTTGTCCTGTTAAAGCCCCTGGATACAGACAAGGAGGTGGGGAGGGGACTGAACTAACTGTTCCAGTGACAATAATGCAGGGAAGCAGTGGGCCCTCCTCCAGAACATTGAACCAGGGAAGATGAGTGTCAGGTGGGAGAGGAAGCCCGCAATCTGAGGACTGTCCTCCCTGGCTCCCAGCCTACCCATATCAGATTTCTCTGGTCACCATGGCTCAGGAGCCCACCCCTCAATCTCCCTCCTCAGCAACAACACATGGATCCAAGAGCGTGAGATCTTGATCTTGGGCCCATCCTCTTGCCGGTCTAAAGGACCTGGGTCTCAGGGTGTCAATGAGGGATCAGCCAGAGTGGAAAGGTGGTAGGAGCAGCCCTTTCTCTAAGTCTCCCTTAGAGGGAGCAGGGCTTGGCCCCAAGTCTCACTGGCTCTGTCATTTTTTCCCCAGGGATCCCAGCAGTGATGGTAACCCACAGCCAGGCCTTGGAGGGCATGGTCACCCTGCCATGCTGGCCTTTCGGCTTTTCTCTCTGGCACATCTCACTGGCCTGGCTTCAGGATGAGGAATCCTTGAGCCAAGACTCCTAGCATTCTGAAGTGTCCTGCTAGATGGGAGTGGGACCTACCAGACCTGGTCTTTAAGGGCTCCCCAAAGAGAGAAGTAGAGGTTCAAGGGCTATGTGGAACAATTTGGGAGTCACGGTGCCCTCTCGTGAGCCTGGGGTGACCCTGGAGGAGGTTCTGAACCTGGTCAGGTCAGGGCCCAGCTATAGGGAGGGGAGAGCAGGCCTGTGGCTCTGAGCTGTCCAGGTTACAATGGCCCCTGTTCAGGAAAGTCCTTGACGTGTAACAGTTGATTGCCAAGCATTCTGGATGTTGCTGTTGTTCTCATTGTTATCATCATTCCCTGTGTCCTTCAATCCAAGAAGAAGACACCATTGTCTCTGGAGAACCAGGTGAGAAATCTGGGCAGTGGGAGGTGTGTGCTGACTGCGGCGTTGGGTCACTTGTATCTCTCTCTGCACAGATAAGAGTGGGGTGACAAGCCTCTGTTACAGGAGCTGGAAGTTGGGTGTATGCGAGGGAAATGGGATCCACGCTGTTGCATGGTGAGTGGTGGGAGCAAGGCCAGGTGATGATGTCGATGGAGTCATGGGAGGAGACCAGCATGGATCCAAGTGGGAAAAGTGGGTGAGAGGACAAGAGTGGGGGTGTTACCTTCCCTCAGCGAAAGGCAGAATCCAATTTTAGAGCAGCTAAAGGAGAATAGTTGCGGGAAAAAGAAGCAATATTCTGAAACCAATTGAACCTTTATTGGTTTCTTTTTTTGCCCAGAGCTCGTCAGCCTACAGGCCCCGGATCAAGGCCAGATGGTGCCACAGATGACAGTGGCACCAGGCAGCTGGGGTTTCAGTCTGTGTTGTCAGCCCCTGGTCCATCAATTCAACTGAAGGAGCATGGAATCTGCACCAGGAGGCCTGAGTTCAACTCCTGCTGCGGTCTCACTAGAACTTTCCCTCTTGGTGCCTCAGCTTCCTCATCTATGGAATGGGGAAAATAACAATATTTATTTCCAGTGTGCTTGGCAGGATTAAAAGTGTTAATACATACGAGGTGCTTGCAGCTCTGCCACATGAATTATTAGCATCATTTTTTGTCATTTTATATTATATTAGATGTATAATAGTTATATTATTATCAGTGAGCTTTGTCTGTAAACTTCTTGGTTATGACTCCTCCCGAGGAATCGACTGCCAGCTTTCTGGCACCTCGATGCCCCCTCGCCCCCATGTGATATGCACTGCTTCATGTCTATTATGTCTGTATAATTATATTATAGGTGTTTAAATGTTCTTTAAGTATACGTATCTGGTCTGTGTTTTATGTCTGGGAAGGGACAGACGTGAGGTTCTGGGAAGGAGAGGAATATCTAGATACCTTTCCACAGCACTGAAAATCTCCACCCCCTGGCTTTCAGTGACTACAAAGTATAAAAGGCTAGAGAAGATGAAAGGAGACATCTGGGGACAATCAATTTCTACTTTCCTAGAGGCAACCATCGTCAATATGTTTTAGCTGATTCTTTTGGCTTTTACTTCCCTATCTCTAAATAACAGGCCTCGAGTATTGCAGCTTGTATTTTCAGGTGCAGTCATTATCACAGCCTTGTCTTGTGTCTGATGCAATAGTTAATAGTAATTGTTCTCTTTCTTTCATTCCTTCATTTCCCCAATGTAATTTATATGGTAATTATGTTTAGTTCAGTCATTCAGGTTTTCTTTTCCATTACTCATGCTTTATATGTAGATGTACTTTCTACACAAACTTTTCTTCTCCGTGAACTTAATAATTGCCTTTGTTTTTGTTTGATTATTTCCTGTGTCGCTTTTGCTAATTTACTTTGATAGTCCTATTTGTATGACTCTGTCAAGAAGTAAGGATATGTCAGATATTCTGTCCATTTTACCTTCTTGGAAATATTCAGTCTGGGCCCTTATGACATGCTGCCACCTGGACCAGGTTCATCCACATCTGGAGCAGTGCCACCCTCCTAGGTTCTCCCTCCACTACCATCTGGAAGGTGCTTTTAAGTGCAGTGGAGTCACCTGCACATCATGCCAAAATGCAGGCTGATTAAGGATGTTAAGATGGGGCCCGTGAGCCTGATTTTATACCTACTCTCATGTGATGCTGATTCCACTTGTCCATGCTCGATAGTCAAGTTTTTTCTCCTGCGCTGCATCTCCATTTTCTGTATCCTATGTCTTTCTCTCTCTCTTTTTCCTAATGGTATGCCTTCACTAACACATTTTTTTAAAAGTAATGTGTTTCTTTCTAAATTAATAATAGGGTTAATTGTTTTTATTATGGTGAAAACACAAAATTTACCAGCTTAACCGTTTTTAAGTGTACAATACAGTAGTGTTAAGTATACATACATTGTTGTGTAACAAATCCCTAGAAATATTTTATCTTGCAAAACTGAAACTCTAGACATATCAAATGAAAACTCTCCATTTCCCTCTTCCTCCAGCTCCTGGAAACCACCATTCTCTTTTCTGTTTTAAAAAATTCATCTACTTTAGACTCATCATATAAGTGAAATTATACAGTATTTGTGTTTTTGAGACTGGCTTTTTTTCACAGAGCATAATGTCCTCATGTTTTATTTATGTCACAGCAGATCACAAGATTTCCTTTCTTTTTGTTAATGATTCTGTAACTTTTATTTTTAATTTTTTTTAAATTTTTATTTATTTATTTTTTATGGTGATATTTGTTAATGGAATCCAATGTTTCAGCTGAAACCTAAGAAATATATATATTTACATTGTGTGTTCATTTACCATAGATTTCTTTCTGTCACCACATATTTGACCCCTTTTACCCTGTTTACCTCCCCACTACCCTCACCCTCTGGTAACCACGAGTCTATTTTCCATGTCCATGAGTCTCTGTTTGTTTGTCTTTTTCATTTGTTACTTTTAAGTTTATATCCCATGTTGTGGCAAATGGCAGTATTTCATCTTTTCTTATGGCTAAGTAATATTTTATTGTATATATGTACCACAGCTTCTTTAGCCAATCATCTATTACAAGACACTTTGGTTGCTTCCCTGTCCTGGCCACCGTGGATAATACTGCTATGAACATTGGTGTGCAAAAATCTTTTCTGATATGCATTTTCAAGGCTTTGGGGTAAATACCCAGTAGAGAGATTGCTGGATCATATGGTAGATCAATTCTTAGTTTTTTGAGGAACCTCCAAACTGTTTTCTATAGCAGTGGTACCAATTTTCAGTCCCACCAGCAGTGTATGAGAGTTCCTTTTTCTCTGTATCCTCACCAGCATTTGTTATTACTTGTCCTGTTGATTATAACCTTTCTAACAGGTGCAAGATGATAGTCCATTGTGGTTTTGATTTGCATTTCTCTAATAGCTAGCAATGTTGAGCATCTTTTAACATATTTGTTGGCCATTTGTATGTCCTCTAGGGAGAAGTGGCCATTCAGGCCCTCTGCCCATTTTTTGACTGGATCATTTACTTTTTGTTGTTATTGAGTTGTATGAGTTCTTTGTTTATTTTGGATATTAGACCCATATTGGAGGTATTGCTTGAAAATATATTTTCCCATTTGAATGGTTGTTTCTTTACCTTGTCGATGGTTTCTTTTGCTGAACAGAAGCTTTTTAGTTTGATGTAGTCCCATTCACTTATTTTAGCTTTTTCTTCCCTTGCCTTTGAGGTCAAATTCATAAAATCCTGTTAAGTCCAAGGTCCCTGAGTTTAGTTCCTATGTTTTCTTCTATGCAATTTATGATGTCTGGTCTCATATTTAGGCCCTTACCATTTTGAGTTAATTTTGGTGTGTGGTGCTAAACAACAGTCTAGTTTCATTCTTTTGCAGGTGTCTTTCCAGTTTTCCCATCACAATTTATTGAACAGACTTTCCTTTCTCCACTGTATGTTTTTGGCTTTTTTGTCAGAAATTGCTTGCTCATATAAACATGGGTCTACATCTGGACTCTCAATTCTGTTCCACTGGTTTGTGTGACTGTTTTCCTGCCAATAGCATGCTGTTTTGATTATTGTTGCTTTGGATTATAATTTGAAGTTGAGCAGAGTGATGCCTCCAGCCTCATTCTTTTTTCTCAGTATGGCTTTGACAATTCAGGGTCTTTTTTGCTTCTATACAAATCTGATGATTTTTTGTTCCATTTTTTTAAAAAATGCCAACGAGATTTTGATGGGGATTGCATTAAATCTGTATAATGCTTTAGGTGACAAGGTTCTTTTAACTATGTTGATTCTTCCAATTCCAGTACAAGGAATACCTTTCCATTTCTTTGTATCTTCTTTAATATCTTTTAATAGGGTCTTATAGTTTTCATTATATAGGTCCTTCACAAGTTTTGTTAGATTTATTCCTAGGTATTCTTTTTGTTGAAATTGCGAAATGAATTATTTTTCCACTTCTTTTTCTTTTCTTTTTTCTTTCTTTCTTTCTTTTTTTCTTTAGGCAAAGCAACCTTTGGTCAACCTCACAGATTGCAAGGACCTTGTCAGATTACAATCCCTTATTTTTTATGTTTTACACCTATGCCACCTGGTCTTCATAGGTTGTCTCCCATCCAAGTACTAACCAGGCCCAATCCTGCTTAGCTTCTGAGATCAGACGAGATCAGGCTTGTTCAGGCAGAAAGTCCATAGACTCCACTGCTTTTTCTGACACTTCATTATTAGAGTACAGGAATGCCTGGATTTTTGAACATTGATTTTGTATGCAGAAAATTTACTGTATTTGCTTATTGTTTCTAGTAGTGTTCTTGTGGGTTTTCTATATAAGGAATCATGTCATCCACAACTAGTGACAGTTTGACCTCTTTGTTTCCTATTTGGATGACTTTTATACCTTTTTCTTGTCTGATATCACTTGCTAGGACCTCCAATGTTATATGGAATAACAGTGGCGATAGTGGACAGCCTTGCCTTGTTCCTGATCTTGGAGGGAAAGTTTTTAATTTTTCCACCATTAAGTATAATGTTAGCTGAAGGTTTGTCATTTATGGTCTTTATTCTGTTAAGGTACTTTCCTTTTATGTCGATTTTGTTAAGTGTTTTGATCACTAATGGGTGCTGTATCTTGTCGAAGGGTTTTTCTGCATCTATTGATATATGATTCTTATTTTTAAATTTGTTGATGTGGTGTATCACATTAATCGATTCCTGTATGTTGAACCATCTCTGTACCTCTGGGATGAAGCCCACTTGATTGTAGTGTATAATCTTTTTAATATGTTCCTGTATTCAGTTTACTAGTGTGTTATTTAAGATTTTTTCATCTGTGTACATGACAAATATCGGTCTGTAGTTTTCTTTTTTTGTGTTATCTTTTCTAAGTTTTGGTATCAGGGTGATATTGGCCTCATAAAATGAGTTGGGAAGTATTGCCTCCTCTTTGATTTTTTGGAAGAGTTTGAGGAGAACAAGTATTGAATCTTCTTTGAATGTTTGGTAGAATTCACTGGTGAAGCCATCTGGTCCTGGACTTTTACTCTTTGGTAGATTTTTGTTGATCGTTTCAACTTCCATACTGCTGATCGGTCTGTTTAGATTTTCCAGATCTTCTTGATTCACTCTAGGAAGGTCATATTTTTCTAAGTACTGGTCCATGTGTTTTAGGTTATTAAACTTGGTGTTATCTACTTTTTCATAGTATTACTGCATGATCCTTTGTATTTCTGTGGTGTCTGTGGTAATTTCCCCTCTTTCATTTGCTGATTCTGTTTATTTGTTTCCTTTCTCTTTTTTTCTTTAGTGATTCTAGCCAGGGATTTGTCAGTTTTATTAACTTTCTCAAAGGACCAGCTCTTTGTTGCATTTATTTTTTCTCTTTGTGCATGTGCGTGTGTGTTTTCAATTTTATTTCTGCTCTAATTTTGATTTCTTCCCTTCTGCTGACTTTAGGCTTCATTTGTTCTTCCTTTTCTAGTTTTTTAAGATGAAGCATTAGGTTGTTTGCTTGGGATCATACTAGTCTTTGGAAATAGGCCTGTAATGATATGAACTTTCCTCCCATGACCGCTTTTGCCATGTCCCAAAAGTTTTGATATGTTGTACTATCATTATTATTTGTTTCTATGTACCTCTTGATCTCTCTTTTGATTTCTTTTCTGACGTATTTATTCATCAGTAGCATGTTGTTTAATTTCTCTGTATTTGTGGTTCTTTCTGATTTCTTTTTGCAGTTGATTGCTAGTTTCAAAGCGCTATGATCAGAGAATATGGTTGGTATGATTTCAACCCTCTTATATTTGTTGGGGCTATCTCTGTGTCCCAGTATGTGGTCAATACTTGAGAATGTTCCATGTGCACCAGAGAAGACTGTATAAGAAGCTATTTTGGGATGAAAGGCTCCATATATGTCAATTATGTCCAGTTGTTCTAATGTGTCATCTAAGGATGTTATTTCTTTATTGATGTTCTTTTTGGATAATCTGTCCATATCAAACAGTGGGGTATTTAGGTCTCCTGCTATGATAATGTTTTGTGTTTTTTTTCCCCTTTAGTTTTATTAATCATTTCTTTATGTATTTTGGAGCTTCCTGATTGGAAGCACAGGTATTAATAAGTGTTATGTCTTCTCGATGCATGATTCCCCTTATCATTATGAAGTGTCCCTCAGTATCTTTCTTTACCTTTTTTATTTCGAAGTGTATTTTGTCTGCTAATAGCATTGCTATACCTACTTTTTTCTGAATGTCATTTACTTGGAATGTCATTTTCTACCCTTTCACTTTGAGCCTCTACTTCTCTTTGGAGCAGAGATGTATCTCCTAAAGGCAGAATATGGTTGGGTTTTGTTTTTTGATCCAATCTGCAACTCTGTGACTTTTTATGGGTGAGTTCAGTCCATTTACATATAGGGTGATTATCGAAATATGAGGTCTTCTTATAGCCATTTTATCTTTTGCTTCTGGTACCTCGGCATTTCCATTGCTTTCTTGTCTTTGTGTTTCTGTGTTTTTTATTTCTGTTTTTTTTTCTCTTTTTAATTTTGGTTAGATTTTTTGAATTTTCCTTCTGATCCTTCTTGTTTTATGTTCTATACTTCAGTTTGAATCCTTGGCATGTGGTTACCATTACAAACATGTAAAGGATAGTTGTTATACATGTACATTAGTCCATTTTTGTTTGCACATGCTTGATCTCCATTCCCCTTTGTGAAATTGCGTCTTTGGATCCTCCCCTCTTCTGTTATTGTTGTCTCAGTTTGTCCTTATGTATGCTGAAAGTTCATTACTACCTTGCTATAGTAAGTCTCTTCTTATCGTTTAAGCTTATAATGCCCTGTTCTTGATAAGGGTTGTACTCCTCTGCTTCTATCTGCTTGCTAGTGACCTTACTCCTAATTATGTATTTTTTTTGGTCATTTTATTTTATGTTAGCTGACACCTTTCAGTATCTCAGTATTTCCTATAGTGGCCTCATAGTTGCAAATACCCTCAATTTTTTTATGTCTGAAGGTTCTTTATTTCTCCTTCATATGTAAGGGTGACCTTTGCGGGATATATTAATCTTGGCTGGTAGTTACTTTCATTTAATAGTTTGAATACTTGATTCCATTCCTTTCTGGCTTGTAAGGTTTGTGCTGAGAAGTCTGACAATAATCTAATGGGTTTTCCTTTTTAGGTTATCATTCTCTTTTTCCTGGCTGCCCTTAGAATTCTATCATTGTTGTTGATTTTTGATCATTTTAATACAATGTGTCTTGATGAAGCCTTTTTGGGTTGAGATAATTGAGTGTTCTGTTGACTTCTTGAATTCCAAGCTCCAGCTCATTCCTTAGATTTGGGAAATTTTCATCAAGTATTTGTCTTAAAATGCTTTCTAATCCCTGCTCCTTTTCTTCCCCTTCAAGAATGCCCATCATTCTCATTTCCTCTTCTTATGCTATCAGCTAGTTCTTGTGTTTCTCTTTCATTATTTTCATTCTTTGGTGTCTCTCTTCTTCCTTCTGATTCATTTCTACATTCCTGTCTTCAGTATCACTTATTCTTTCTTCCATTTGGTTGATTCTATTTCCCAAGCTTGCTATTTCATTTTTTAAGTCTTGCAGTGTGTTCTTTATCTCCAGAAGTTCTATTTAGTTCTTTTTGAGGGCTTCGATCTCCTTGCTGCAGAACTCATTGTGCTCATCCAGCTATTTTTTCAATTCCTGAAATTGTTGATGTGAATCATTTTGGATCTCATGGAGTTTTTCAGAAGTGTCATCCTGAATTCTCTATCATTTAGTTGCCTATTTCTATGTCTATAACCTTATTTTCTGGAGATTTTTCTCTTTCTTCTGTGATGCCTTGTCTTCATGATAGTTAATGGTTTTTAATGGACTATTTCTCCACCTGTGCATTAATGGAAATGTATTCTTTTTTTTTCCAGAAAAAAAGATTCATTACATAAAGGTGTCTCTTTAGCCTGTTTCAAAGAAGGCACTTTTCTTTTGGTTTTCAATAGGTGGCATCTAAGCCTCTTGATCCTTGCTTTATATAAAGTCTTAATAATACCTTTATTTTTCTTATAGACATTCAATCATGCTCGCTCCCCTCAGTCTCAGTCTTTGTGAGTGTTAGCAACAGTTTCGGTTGTGTTTGCTTATTTGGCGCTGGGGCTCTGCAGTGTTCTATTTTGGAGGATATGCAAGGAGGGGCCCTCTGGGTTGGAGGATGGGAGCATGGCTCCGCCTCAGTTTTGCAACCACAGCTGATAAAAACCAACTGTTGTTTCTCTGCTGTCCCCACTTCTCTGCTTTCTGTCCTGATTCCTGGGTGTTGCAGGATTCTCCAATGATGAGACCCAACAATGAGGGTATACGGAAGAAGCAGTGGTTATTGATGCCAGCACTGGCTCAGTGGATTCTTATCCAAAACCTGATCCCCGATTGTAACATAACAGGCAGTTTTATACAGTCTTGTCATTCTTACACAGCTACAGATATAAGGAAGAACATTGATTGGTGGGCAAGCTATGAAAAAACGGATGCTAGCCAGAAAGTTCTTATGAGGGGTGGGGGCAGGGGCAGTCAGGAACAAACTTGTTCGAGCAGAAAATGTTCAGACTGGGTCAGGAGCCCACATTCCTCCGTTTGATGCTTGGACTCAGCACTGGGTCAGAGAGCATCATCTTTTATTTTCTAATTTTTGGTTTAGAGGCTGATGCCATAATAGCATGAGGATTTTTGCAGTAGTTTTTCTTTTTACTATAACATCTGAGGGAGGTGGATGACTAGATAACAAGAGCCAACCAGTATGGGAGGAGGAGGAGGCAGGCCCCAAGAAGGAGGAGTACTAACACATCTAAGGTCTTAAAGCCATGAAAAGTGGAGAAGCAGCCTCCAAAGAGATTACTAGGGTCACATCCTTTCCAACTTTGGATGACACATGAGCTATTTTCCTAATATTAGTAGCTCTGGCAGCTACGGCTTTTCCATTGTCATCTATTTTGAGGCAACAATCAATCTGATTAAACTTTCCACACATTCCTCCTCCTTCTGCTAATAGATAATCTCAGGCTAGGAGATTTTGGGGGATAGCTGACCACATCTGTGATTGTTGCCTGGCTGGAAGATCTAAAGCAGTTGAAGTGTCATTGGTTATGATCTCAAGAACTGCTTGTAATCTAATAGTCAGGTTAAACATGTACATAGATATCTGGTAACCCCAGCTCCCATCTTCGGCCCAAGTGGTGGGCCTGAAGCATTGGATGATACAGGGGGGTGGCCAGTTTTCTTTGCCCTACATTTGTTGTCCCCCTATTTTAAGTCATCTCTTAGTTCTGGCCTTTAAATCTTGATATAAGGGAACATTTAGCTCATTTCCTCCTTGGTCAGGCAGAAGGAAGAGGCTAAGCTGAATTCTCCCAATGGTGCAACTTCCCTTTTAGTTCGTCGGAAGTTGAGGATAAGCCACTTCCACAAACCAAGAAGAGCCCATCGGGTGATTTCCAGCTTTTGGGGTTAGTGGAACTGAGGCTTTTCTAAAATGTGCCAATAGCTGGGATGGAGTAGAAGGGGTTAGGGACCATGCCATTCCTTATAGTACTGTTTGTGATAGTCTAGTTTTGATTGAGTGAGTGGCATGAGGAGGAGCTAGCTGCAGTTTTATTAGCCCAATACCAGAAGGAGCCTTAGGCCACCAGTTTAGGTCTGTGTGATTTAAAAATAGCATTCTTTTACATAGGGTCTCTCCAACCCACTGAGTGTATCTTGGACCCAACCAGCCAAAACATTCTCCCCCTACCATTTCTGAGGAGAGGAGCTCTTGGTTAACTCTCTTTGTAGTGATTCACTGTGTGGTTCCACTGGAGGAGGTAAAAGGCAATAGGCTAGTTCCCTTCCAAGGCCAATGTTCGCTCCTCTACAAACTCGGCATTAAGTGACACCAAGTTCATGAGCTATCATCTCAGCTAGGTCAACAAAGAGTTTCTTCTCTAGGGTTGGGAGGTCTAGGTTTTGGCTCAAGGTGGTCTTTAGCTGATCATACATTCGTGGGCTTTGGCACCTAGGAGACATATAGGCTTAGGTGTGGTTGAATTACACAGTCATTAGACAATTCCTCTAACTGCTGGACCCTCTGCATGGTAATGTACCACATCCAATATTGAAATCCCCAATGAGTGCAGAGTGTGGTATGTAGGGCACACCCTTCAGGTAGGCCTCTGCTGCCCATAAACTGGTCAGCTTCTGCTGTGATTAAATTGGGGTCAATGTCTTACATTTGGTCTGTTGGCATATTTGGTGTTTTTTTCCAGAGGGTTGCCTTGAGGGCCTCAGAAGGGTCTAGAACACATTCCCTCTCTGCAGCTGTGGGTTTAAGCCTGCTGTGATGTATCCAGGGCATTATTTAGAAACCTTAAGTGCAGTGGAAGCAGAAAAAAATACAGTAAAGGAGCCTCTCCACAAGGATTTTCTACTCTTTTACCCAGACAGGTCTAGGTTAAATTGACAGGGTGCCTTTCCCTAACGCATTGGTTGAGAGTCTGGAAGGTGGTCCCTTGGGTCTGAAGCTATTGTCTCAGAGTCAATTCACCTATTTCCTTGAGGCTGCCTTGTAATCCTTTGATAAGTGGTGGTGGCCGCCTGTACAAGATCTCACAGGGGAAGAACCCATTCTTCTAGGTTGGGGCGGACCTGATTCCTAATGGTGCCATGAGGAGGACTTCGTCCCAATGTAGATGTCTTTCCTGACATAGTTTTCCCAATTGAGTCTTAAGGGTCCTGTTTATGTGTTCCATCTCTCCTGAACTCTGTGGTCAATAGGCGGAATGCAATTTCCATTTAATGTTTAAATTCTTGGCTAGTAGCTGCACTATTTCTGCTACAAAGGCTGGCCCATTATCTTTGCTAACAGTAATTGGTAGGCAAGCATGGAACAAATTTTTGAAGGAGCATTTTTGTTGTTTCTTGGGCCTTCTCAGTCCAGATAGAGTAAACCTCTACCCAACTGGAACAGGTACATACAAAGACCAAGAGATACTTGATATTCCATGATCAAGGCATTTCAATGAAATATGCTTCAAGTTCCTCAAAAGGAGTGCCACAGACACTTTGGACACTGCTTGCTACATATCTAGGGGACGTAGAAGTACAGGCAAAGGGTAGTTTCTACTACAGTGCGGCCAAGGCGAATCCTTTGGTGAAACTGCTTGGCAAAAGCTGGGGCTAGGATCCCAGGGACTGCAATTCACCTGTCTGTGAACTTGCACCATCCCCCAGGGAGGAGGCACCTTCTTCAGTTTAAACCAGGCTGTATCTTGAGCCAAGTACTTGAGGTCCCATTTGGCTAAGTGACTGGGAATGTGGGAAGGAGTTAGAGCCACAGTGCTGGCCATCTCCTTGGCTGCTGCTGGTTTGGCAACATGGCCTGCCCTGCAGTTGCCCTGGGCCAATATGGTGTGCCCTTTTTGATGTCTTCTGCAATGCATGATGGCTACTTTCTTGGGGGCTCACACAGTATCTAAGAATTCTGGAATTTCCTTTCCATATTTTATGTATTTCCCCCCAGAACTGATTAGAACCTTCTCTTTGTAGAGGGCTCCATGTATATGGAGGGTGGCGAAGGCATACTTAGAGTCAGGGTATATGTCAGCGCACACTCTTCCTGCCAGCAGAAGGGCGCGGGTCAAGGCGATGAGCTCTGCATTTTGTGCTGAGGTTCCCCTAGGCAAAAGTTATGCCTCAATGGTGGAATGTAGGGTCACCACAGCATATCTCCTCCCCTCACAAAGATGCTACCATCAGTGTAATATTCCACATCAGGGTCCTTGAGGGGCTGGTCTGTCCAGTTGGGTTGGCTAGAAACTGTTCATCCATGACTTCAATGCAATTATGGGCTGCCTGGCCAGGTCCAATGGGTAGCAAGGTGGCTGGGTTCAAGGTTGGTACTACCTCCAGTCACATGAGTATATTCTGGCACAGCATTCCTTGGTATCTGACCATTTGGACATTAGCTATCACCTGATGACATTGTAGCAGTTGTAACATCAAAGTGGAATGCATTACTCTCATGATTGTGGTGATGCTGGTTTAAACAAACCTACTGTGCTGCCACTCACATAAAAGTATAGCAGATACAATTGTGTACAGTATGTAATACTTGATAATGTAATAAATGCCTGTTACTGGTTGATGTATTTACTACACTATATTTTTATCATTATTTTATGATGTACTGTTTGTACTTATGAAAAATGTTTGCTATAAAACAGTATGCCATGTTATTCTGGCAGCGGACTCATATAGTTCGTGTTTACTGTGTCTCTTGATTAAATTACTTTCTCTTGTGCTTGATTTAATCTCGTGTTGTTCACTACGACCCCTAAGCATACAAAATCCACTGCAAACATTGCCAGTAAGATGCCACATTGAATGACTGACTTGGAAATATAATTAACAGTGGTTAAGGACTATAACAGAGGAAAATGAGTGATGGTTTTGCTCGCCAGTCAAGCACATCCTATTCCACCTCAGCTATGATCTTAAAGAACAAGAACAAAGTGGGAGAAGGAGTTAAAGGAAGGATATGTTTTATTGAAGGCAGTAAGACTAACAAAAATTCAAGAAAAGCTTATATCAGACATGGAGAAACTTCTAATGATCTTGATCAAAGACAAGATAAAGGACCATATCCCTCTCAGTACCATGATGATCACAGCCAAAGCAAAAAGTTTGTGATGTTGAAAGAAAAGGCAGGACCCAATGATAATGTAAATTTACTGCTAGCTCTGGGTGTTTTAAACAATCTGAGAATTGTTACTCATTATGTAATGTAAAAGTGAGAGATGAGTGCTGTGTGAAAGATGCTGAAGAATTTTTGTAAATTCTAGATAAGTTGTTTGTGGACAAAATTACTTGCAAGATCAAATATTCAATATGGATGGAAACTCCCTATTTTAGAAATGGATGCCTGAAAGGACGTTCATCTGTAAGGAAGCCAATACAATGCCAGGTTTCAAGGTTTTTAAGGACAGGATAACAGTCTTGCATGGAGACAATGTTGCGGTTTTCCGTTGACTTTAATCATAGGGCACAATAATACTAAGAGACACTCAAAGGGATGCTCTGAGAACCATTTGTGATCTGGCACAGTGGGAACCCCAGGGCCTTCAAGCATATCAATAAGATGCACTGCCAGTGTACTGCAGGAGCAATAAGTCATGGATGATCCAGTTCCTCTTCTAAGATGCTCTCCTGAATTGCTATGCCAGCACAATGGAGAAGTACTATTTGAAGAATAACATATCCTTCAAGAGTTTGCTTATTGTTGATAGTGCTCCTCCTTTCATGGTGATTTTTGTCCCAATTTCAAAGTGGTGTTTCTTTTTCCTCCAAACACCACCTTTTTGATCCAACCAATGAATCAAGCTTTTAAGGCCTGCTTCCAGAGGAGAGCCTTTGCCCAGAGTACTACTACAATTGTTAATAATACTGATGCAATTCTGGAAGGAATGACTTCATTAAGAACCTTGCTTGAGCTTGGAGTGATGTCACCAAGGAGTGAAAAAATGGCATCTAGAAGAAGACACGCAAGAGGTTCGTCCATGACTTCAAAGGATTTTCCAAGAATAAGGAGGATGCAAAAATCAACAAGGCTGCAGTTGAGATGGCAAACAACTTTAACCTGGGTGTGGATATGGGTGACTGTGAGGAGCTGCTACATGTGGTCCCGGAGAAATTGACTAATGGGGAGTTGTTGGAACTGGAACATAAATGCATAACTGAGGAAGAGGCAAGAGAAAAGAAAAGTTCAAGAGAAGAAAAAGAAGAAACTGCAAGAAAATTCCCAGTAAAGATTTTAGTGGACACTTTTGCAGACTTCAACATGTTCCTTTGAAAGCATAGACTCCAATACTGAAATGTTTTCATTAACAGAGAACAACTCTATGATGAAAAGAAGAAACAAACCAAGAAAACCACCAGGAATATATTTCTGTAAAGAGTGATACCTCCTCAAGAAGAGCCTCAGGCATGTCCTCCAAAAGGTACTCCAGAAGAAGAGTGTTAATCATAAGATATGACAGCTTCATGAGTGTTATTGACCCTGAAGTCCTTCCCATGGGACAAGATGTGGAGGCAGAAGACAGTGATATTGATGATTCTGATCCAGGATAAGCCTATGCTAATATGAGTGTTCGTGTTTTAGTTTTTAATCAAAAAAGTTTAAAATGTAAGAAAAAAATAAAAATTTAAAAATAGGACAAAGCTTAAGAATAATGATATAAAGAAAATAATTTTGTACAGCTACACCACATATTTGTGTCTTAAGCCCAGTGTTGTTACATATGAGTCAAAATCTTTTGAGAAATTAAAGAGTTTGTCAAGTGAAAATATTATAGTAGCTAAGGTTAGTTTATTATTGAAAGAGAAAAATATTTTTTATAAATTTAGTATAGCCTAAGTGTACCGTGTTTTATAAAGTCTACAGTATTGTACGGAAGTATCTTAGGCCTTCAAAGTCACACACCACTCACTCACTGACTCACCCACAGCAACTTCCAGTCCTGCAAGCTCCATTCATAGTAAGTGCCCTATACAGGCGTATCATTTTTTTTATCTTTTACACCTTATTTTTACTGTATCTTCTCTATGTTTAGTTACACAAATACTAACCATTGTGTTATAATTGCCTACATTATTCAGTACAGTAACAAGCTGTATAGGTTCATAACCTAGGAGAATAGGCTATCCCAGAGAGCCTACGCAGGTAGCAGGCTATACCATCTAGCTTTGTGTAAGTGCACTCTATGAAATTTGCACAAAAAAATATCCTAACAACACATTTCTCAGGATGTATCACCGTCGTTAAGTGACACATGGGAATTTTATCACACTAGCTCCTTCAGGATGGTGGGGAACCTGGTAAAACCAGTAAATTCCATGAGCAGGGCTCATTGCCACACTTTGATAGCTGTGAAATGAATTCTTTGATCAGGAGCAAAGCTTTGTGGAATACCATAATTGTGGTTAAGGTGTTCTCTAAGTCCATGGATGGTAGATTTGGCAGAAGCATTGAATTCAGAGAAGGCAAATCTGGATCTAGAGTAAATGTCACTTCAATATGAAGAAAATGCTGCCCCTTCAATGATGTAAGGAGGGGTCCAATGTCATCAACTAGTCAGTAGGGAGCTGACTGATCACACCAGTGAATGGTGCCATACTGATGACTCAGTGTTGGTTTCTGATGCTCATAGATTAAGCATTCAGCAGTGGCCATAGCTAGGTTGGCCTTAGTGAGTAGAAGTCCATGTGGCTGGGCCCATGCATAAGCTCCATCCTTGCAACCATGATCACTTCTTTCATAAGCCCATTGGGTGATGACAGGGATGGCTAGAGAAAGCGGCTGACTGGGTGCTTGTGTCCACAGACTAGGTCATCCTATACACTCAGTTATTAAAACTCTTTTTTGCTGTGGTCACCATTTAGTGAGCATTCACATAGGACACAAATATATTCACGTTTTCACTCATTCAGACAGGTCTATCCCTGTCTCTTTTCCCAATTTTCAATCACATTCCTTCCAATTCCCTAACCATCCAGCAAACCCACTGGCCACAGTCCATGAATCACTATATAATGGCACATGCAGCCATTTCTCTTTCCAAGCAAAGTGAGCAACGAGGTGTACTGCTCTGACTTTTGCCTTCTGGGAGGATTTCCCTTGACCACCATCCTGAGGGATGTCCCAGGAAGGCATGGCAGTGCTGCAGTTGTCCTTTTTCAGATGGTGCCTGCATATCATGCAGCGCTATCTACAGAAGAGGCCTGGGTGTTCTCTTCCTCTGTCAAATACTCATAGGAAACTCCTCATGAAGTCACAGGTGTATGCTGGCAGTGAGGAAGTGATGTGGCAGTGAGGAAGTGGTATAGTGGGGACCATGAGCATTTGGGCCTTGTTTATGTAACTTAGTTTTGCTTCAGGGCCAGCTCAATCATGATCTCTTATTTACCACTTGCATTTGATGAGGCAGTACTTCTGTGCACCCTCGACTTTAGGGCTTGCTGGGTCGGGTAACACTCAGGTTGCTTGGTAACTTGGTGGCCAGTGGTTAAGCATTCAGTATCCATAAGGCCCAGTAGCAGGCTGAGGCACCTTCTCAAAAGGAGAGTAGTTATCTACAGAAGATGGTGGGCTTTGCTCCAAAATCTGAAAGTCTCGCACTGCAGTTCACCTATAGGTGCCTGCCAAAGGCTCCAAACAGCATCCCTATTGGCTAATGACATTCCAAGCACCATTGCATCTGCTGGGTCAGGTGGCCCAAGTAGCAGAGCAGCTTGCACAGCATCCTGGACTTGCTGCAGAGCCTTCCCTCTACTCTGGGCCTTGCTCAAAACTTGGAGTTCTTTGGGTCACCTCAGTAAATGTGCCAGAGTAAGACCCGAAGGAGGAATGTGGAATGTGTTGCCTCCAAAATCCAAAGGGGCCTACCAGGCAGGCATTGTGCCTCCTTTATGCTTGTAGGAGGGGCCAGATGCAACAACCTATGCTTCACCTTAAAATGAATATCTTTTTTTCCCAGCTTTGTTGAAATAAAATTGACATATAACACTGTGTGTTTAAGGTGTATAACATGATGGTTCAATATGTGCATATTTTGAAAAATAGATTACCAAACGTGGTTGGTTAATACCACCATCATCTCACGTTATGACCATTTAATTTTGTATAGAGAACATTTGAAATCTACTTTCTTAGCCACTTTCAAGTGTATAATACAGTATTGTTAGCTATTGTCACCATGCTGTACATAGGATTCCAAAACTTATTCACCTTATCAATTGGAAGTCTGTACCCTCTGACCAACTTCTCCCCATTTCACCAAACCCCCAGCCCCTGCAAACCACCATTTTACTCTCTGATTTTATTAGTTTGGCTTTTTAAGAGCCCACATATTAGTGATATCATACAGTATTTGTCTTTCTTTGTCTGATTTATCTCACTTTGGCATAATACCCTCAGGATCCATCTATATTATCACAATGGCAGAATTTCCTTCTTTCTCACATGGTGGAATAATGTACCATTTCATATGTGTACCATGTTTTCTTGATCGATTCATCCACTGATAAACATTTATTCCATATCTTGGCTATTGTGAATAATGCTGTAATAAACATGGAAGTCTAGATGTCTTTTCAATGTCCTGTTTTCATTTCCTTTGAACGTATTCCCCAAAGTGGGATTTCTGGATCATACGGTAGTTCTTTTTTTCATTATTTGAGAAACCTCCATACTGTTTCTCAAAGTGGCTGGCACAATTTACATTCCCACCCTTATTCGAGCACTTGTCAATCTTCATTCTATCTATTCCTGCTTTGAATCATGAATTTTTTGAAGTTACAAAATGATTAACTTAGTGGGAACTTTATTGTCAATGTCTAATTATTGTATTATATCAAATGGGCTCCCTTGACCAACCACTGGAATGAGGTAGGGCTAATCACCTAAGTGGTGATGTCAACCACATCAAATAGGTTTGGTTAAGATACATACCATTTTCATAGATCTAACGGTTACTCATGAATTTTTTAAATGAAAGGTAATTTTTAAAATAATCTGAGGTTAGTTCGTATTTTACTTTATCTTTCTCTGGAAGAGGAGAAGGAGCTTGAAATGCTTTCTCTTTCCTCAGAATGACTTTCCTCCAACCAGCTTTAACATCGACCTAGTTTCGGATGCAGAAATAAACCATGTGGCAATCAGCAATGCACAGGAAGATGTGTTCTTTTGTTGAGCACAGTGCAAGGACCATCTTGTTTTTCAGGAGAGAATTCTACAAGCAACCAGAGAATATGAATTTTAATATACAAAAAAAAAGAACCATTAGGCCATTAGCGGATTTCTCAACAGAAACCCTATAGGCCAGGAGACAGTGGAATGACATAAAGTGTTGAAAGAAACAATTACCAAGAACAATACTCTAGCTGGTAAAGTTGTCCTTCAGATATGAAGGTGAAATACTTTCTCAGGCAAATGAAAACTGAAAGAGTTAAATCACCACTAGACTTGACCTGCAAAATATACTGAAATGAGTTCTTAAAGCTGAAATAGAAAGACACTAATTAGTGACATGAAAACATAGGAAAGTATACAACACATTGGTGAAGGTAAATGTGCAGTCAGATTTAGAAAAACCTAATTGTGTAAAAGGATGTGAAAACCACTTAACAATAGTATTAAGGTTAAAGAAAAAATATTTAAAATAACTGTAGCTACTATAATTTGTTTAGAAAAATCACAACATAAAAAAGGGTAAATTGTGAGATAGAAAATAAAAAGAGTATCAATTTCGTGGAGTTTTGCATATGATAGAAGTTCAGTTGTTATCAGTTTAAGATAAATTATTCGTTTTATAAGACATTTTATATAGTCCTCGTGGTAACCGCAGAGCAAAAACTTACAGTAGATGCATGGAAGATAAGGAATTGGAAACAGAAAATAGCACCATGGAAAACAAGCAGTTTACGAAGACAGGTAGGAACAGAAGGCAAAAGAAACAATGGAAATAAAAAACAACCAGGAAGTGCTTTTCCTGTGGGAGCCACTGGGTTGAGAGGAGCGTGGTCTCACTGAGTCCATCTCCTCTCCTCACCGTGGTGTGTGCTTGTCCACTGATGTCGGTTAATTCTGGAAAGGGGGAAGTCATCTGGCAAAAATGTCACATTGCCAGCTGCATTTAAGCTTCCCATTCGCCCAGATATTATGAATTTTGTTCACACCGATTTGCACAAAAACAATAGGCAGTCCTGTACTAAAATGAGCGGGTCATCAAACCAGCACTGAGTCGCGGGGTGCTGACATAGCTGTGGCTCGAATTCCCAGAGATCGAGGCAGTGGGACCCATCATTCTGGCCAGGGTGCTTTTGGCAACATGTGCCTTGAGGGCCGCGTGTTTGCACCAACCAAAACCTGGCACCGCTGGTACCGCAGGGTGAACACTCACAGCAGGGACATGCCATCTGCTGTGCCCCAGCTGCCTCGGCCTTCCCAGCACAGGTCATGTCTAAAGGGCATCGTATTAAGGAAGTTCCTGAACTTCCTTTGATGGTTGAAGATAAAGCTAAAGGCTACAAGAAGACCAGGCGGACTGTTTTGCTTCTTAAGAAACTTAAGGCCTAGAATGATATAAAAAAGGTCTATGCCTCTCTGCGAATGAGAGCTGGCAGAGCTAAATGAGAAACTATCGTATCCAGCACAGGGGACCTTGCATCATCTATAATGAAGACAATGGCACCATCAAAGCCTTCAGAAGCATCCCTGGAATTACTCTGCTTAATGTAAGCAAAGCGAACATTTGAAACTTGCTCCCGGTGGGCATGGGGGTCATTTCTGCATTTGGACTGAAAGTACTTCCCACAAGTTAGATGATCTGTATGGCACTTGGCATAAGCTGCCTTTCTCAAGAGTAACTACCACCTGCCATGCACAAGATACTCAGTATAGACCTTAGCAAAATCTTGAAAAGCCCAGAGACCCAGAGAGCCCTCAGAGCACCATGCAGGGTCCTAAAAAAGAATTCACTGAAAAACATGAGAATCAGTTGAAGCTAAACCCATAACCAAAGGCCATGAGCCAGAGCACCATGCTTCACTAGGCCAAGAACCACAAGCTCTGGGTGGGTAAAGCAGCAGCAGTGCTAGAAGCCAAATCAGATAAGGAGAAGGGAGTTTCAGGTAAGAAGCCTGTGGTGGGGAAGAAAGAAAAGAGGGCCATTGATGTTACGAAGCAGAAGAAGCCTTTGGTGAGAAAAAAGGCTACAGCTACCAAGAAACCAGAGTTGAGAGGAAGCCTGCAGAAAAGAAACCCACCACTGAAGAAAAGAAGCCTGTGGCATAAATGGAAATCAGTTTACTCTGTAAAAGTCAAACATTTTTGGACAGCTAATTTTGAATAAAAACCCGATTGAAGGGAAAATAACAACAACAACAAGCAGAAAGCAATGAATAAGGTTACATTAGTAAGTCCCTACATATCAATTATATAAATACAAAAAATATTTATATATAATATAAAAACATTAACACTTATGGCCATGAGTACATTATAAGAAAAAGATAAAGATTGGGAATAAAAGAGCTACGTGCTTAGCTTGAGTAGATAGATAAATACAAGGAAAAAAATGTAATAAAGAAGAAAAATATAATAAAGACAAAAAGAAAAATTAATAAATTAGGGACAGAAAAAATTGAGATGGTCCACAGAACTAACTGTAAGTTGATTGTCTGAGGAGACAAGCCTCTGGCAGTGGTGAGTAAGACACACACTCACGCGGTGATGAATTAGGGAGAAGGCACAAGATTATGGAGAAAAAAAAAGTAACTCTAGATACAGTAAACATTTTAAAAATTAGTCAAATATAGCACAGACTTTGTGCTTAAAAGTTAGACAACTGGATGAACAAACACTTTCTTGATAAAAATAGAAATTACCAAGTGGACTCAATTACAAATCAAAAACCAGAACCTCATGAGGCTGCGTGGCATGGCGCGGAGGACTTGGCATCTGAGGACCACTGAGCTGAGTGGGAACCCTGGCCCTGCTGTTCACTCACTGTGAGGTCTTTGGCAGGTGACCTGATCTTTGTGCTTCAGATTCTACACCCCAGGGACTGTTATTAGCAGCAAGTGTTAAAATTAAGTTCTTGAACTAGAACCCAAGAATTCTCCCCAACATGCTCAAAACATTAGTCACCAGGACCAGATGGCTTTGCAAGCAATTCTTATTGGAAGGTAAGCAACAATGGATCCCTATTTTACACGTAAAGTAGAAAACGGAGACTAGAGGAAAGCTACATGTCTCATCTTTGAACTGGAAACTGATTCTCAAACAGAAAAGAAATTATATGCTAAGTTTTCCTATGAACATAGACACAAAAATCATGAACAAAACACTCACAAGCTGCTCCAGGTTCACATGCGTATACACACTTATATACATTCACACAACCCCACCCCCTTTCTTATAAAACATCAGAAGACTGCACTTAATCCTGGAGATCCCTTCTTATCAGTACAGAGGTATTTTAATTCCTGTGCACCCCTGCTGCCCTCCACTGTGTGGAGAGACCGCGGTGTTTGTCAGTCCCCTCTCCTGTGAATATTGACATGTTTTGAAGCCCTCCAGGTTTTGCCTTCTTTTTGCCCTCTTTTTCTTTCTATATATTTATTTTTCAGTGTAGTTTGAAGGAAGGAAATTGTGAGCACTGAAAAAGTTAAAATATTAGTACAGATGATGATACAGAAAGCAAAGAAAACCAGGAAGTTTAACTACTGAGCAAAAGCTCAGGGGTGTGTGTGTGTGTGTGTGTGTGTGAACAGAGATGAACAAAGCTGGACATTAGTTAAAGCTGTGAAAACAGCTTTTCTTCAGTAGCTACTGACAGGAGGGGGAAAAGCTGAACTCCATTCCAATTTTCACAGAGGTGACTGGGCATTTTAAAAAGAGAAAGAGGTAGTAGGGAGGAGGTGCAATAAGGACTAGTACAGTCAGGGAATTGAAAACTCACAGAGGGTTGGTCAGTGTAAATGCAATTAGGTTGCTGTGTGTGCCACCGGCAACCTTCCAGGTTAGGATTTTATCCTTCACAGACGCTGAGAGACAGAGGCCATGTCCTTCCTGATGATACCATTTTTGAGGAATGGCTTCCAGGTTCCCGAGAATGATACTCCAGAGATGTAGGAGATATATCTCAAAGGGTAGGAAGAAGGATTTATGCTTGTAAACCTCTTGTACCTGCTTTAAGAAAGGAGAGTCAGGGGTCTGTCCACAGATGTTGTCTAGAATCAATGGTAAATTAAATTCTTTTGACAGTCCTGTTTTTCCAGACCAAGACTCAAAGCAGATTCTGGGACACCCCAGGGGTGTGACCTTAAGCTCCTAGAAGCCATACCAAAGTTTGATCTAGTCTCTTACAGCAATGATATGAATGGGGAGTGTTCATGCTCAGTTTTTACAGTTCTGTGTGTGTGTGTCTGTGTGTATCTGTGTGAGATATGAAGGCAAAAGAAAAGAGAGAGAATCAACGACATCATGTTCTCCTTATGGCTGTCTTCTTCTACTGTATATATGATATTAGCAAATAATAAAAGATAAAGTTCTGAGTCATTTGCATTTCCTGGAAAATTGTTCCACATCAGAAAAGCAGTCAGAACATATTAGAGACTCTGACCAGAAAATAGACCCACTACTATGCACAGCCTTCTGTACATTAAGTTTTATAGAAGTCTCTGTATGTTTACCTTCAAGTTTCTAGCTAATACATAAATTTGTATTCATTGCTCCATCTTTCTATCTGAAATAGTTGTCTGTAAGTCTTGTATTGGCATAATAGGTACCATAATTTTATTTTTCTGGCTTTATTGAAATATAATAGACAATTATTACTTGCATTTACATTATATATTCAATTAGTGTTTTTTTTCAGTTATGGTTGGCATACAATAATATACCAGTTTTAGTTGCATAGCATAGTGATCCAAGATCCACATAACTCGCAAAGCGATCACCCCAAAAATCCAGCGCCTCTTCTTCCCCTTACATATTTATTACATTATTAATCATCTTCTCCATATTACACTCTACAACTCCATGTCTGTTCTGCAACTATCCATTTGTACCTCTTAATCCCTTTGTCTTTTTTTGCCTTCCCCACAACACCCTTCCATCTAGTAGCCTTCAAACTGTTCTCTGTACCTATCAGTTTATTTCCACTTTTGTTGTTGTCATTTATTTTGTTCTTTAGATTCCACATGTATGTGAAATCATGTGATATTTGTCGTTCCCTGTCTGACTTATTTCATTCAGCACAATACCCTCTAGGTCCATCAACGCAATATATTTTTCCATCTCCTTCCTTTTAGTCTCTGTGTGTCTTTTAATCTGAAGTGAGTCTCTTGTAGGCAGTATATGTAAGGGTCTTGTTTTCTTATCCATTTTGCTACTCTATCTTTTGGTTGGAGCACTAATTCTTTTCCATTTGAGGTACTCATTGATAGGAATGTAGTTATTAGCATTTTTTATTCCTGTTTTTGATACATGTTTTTTCTTCTTGAAGAAGTGCCTCCAACATTTCCTGTAATACTGGCTTGGTGTTGATATTTTTGCCTGAGAATCTCTTTATCTGTCTTTTGACTCTAAATGATAGCTTTGCTGCATAAAGTATTCTTGGTTGTAGATCCTGGGTTTTTATCACATCGAATATTTTGTGCTAAACCTTTCTGTCCTGCCTAGTTTCTTTTGAGAAATTGGCTGCCAGATTTATGTGTGCTCCCTTGTAGGTAACTAACTGCTTTTCTCTCTTTGTATTTAAACTTTGGCTTTTTACTATGATGTGTCTTGATGTGCTTCCTGGGGTTGTACATATATTTCCTTCACTAGATGAGGAAAGTTTTCTATCATTTTTTCTTGAAATAGGTCTTCAAAGTCTTGTTTTTCTTTCAGTACTCCTATGACACGGATATTTTTACATTTAATAGGCTCCTTAAATTGTTATAGTCTTGGCTTCTTTTTTCTTGCTGTTCTGATTGAATGTCCTTGGCTTCGCCATTCTCTATAAACATCATTTGATCTTTTTCTTTATTCACTCTGTATATTACATTTAATACACTTTTCATCTCAAATTCTGTGTTCTTCGTTTCTGACTGGTTTCCTTTTATACTTTCCATTTTGACTTTTATGTTTTTTATCTCTTTGTCAAAGTTCTCAGTGAGTTCATGTACACTTACCCTAAGTTCGTTGAACATCTTTATAACCAGTGTTTTGAACTTCACATCTGTTAGATTGCTTGGTCCATTATTCCTGGATCTCTTTCCTGTTCTTTCATATGGTTTCTGCTTCTTTGTCTTTACATTTTGACTGCCTTTCTGTGTCTGTTTCTATGTACTAAACAAAGCTCTTAAGTCTTCCAGTCTTATTAGTGTAGCTTTGTGTGTGTAGGTGTCCAGTAGCACAGTCCTGAGAAGGCTTCAGCTGCAGGCCAAGTTTAGCCCCAGCCTGTGCCCCTCTGGGGCTACCTATTAAGATTGAGCAAGCAATCCATAGATATTGTGCTTATAGTTGCCTCAAGAACCCATGCCAGAAATCAGGGCCAGCTGCCACCATTGTGAGTCTTGGCACCGCTCAGCATGGCATACCTAATTCCTGAGGACACGACTAGATGTGGCTTGGGTGGGGCCGCTAAGTTTCAGGGAATCCTCTGGGTGGAGCCACCTCTGTTACTCAGTCTGATGAAGTATCCACTATGGTGGCACTGCATCCACACACCGGGAGTGGGGAGGGTTCAACAGAAGAAGAACGGATACTGACGGAACTACTGTACAGGGTAAACCTTACCTCTGGCCCTCATTCTGACAACTTAGTCTTCTCCTGTAAGACCCTAGTGTCCCCTGCAAAGCCTGTCTAGTGCTGGTGTACAGAGCGAGCAGGTCTCTCACTGTGAAAGTTTGCTCACAGACACGGCCTCTTTAAGAAGTGTCTGCAGCTGCTGGCTGCCACTGCTGTAGCCTCTGTCCTACTCAGCTGCTGGGGACCTGGCAGCCTCACATCATTCCCCCGTCCTATCTCCTCCTGTTGCAGAATGATTTTTTATTTCTCTCACTGGTTGTAGGGCTTGTTCATCTAGATTCCAGGCGAATTTCCTTGCCCTTTGCTCCTTGTTTCTGTCACAACTTTGATTTGGTTGCAAGAGAGATGAACAGTCTTTATCGTCTATGCTTTTTTTTTTCTAAGTACCATAAATTTTTATCATTAGAATTTTTTTTAATTTATACCATTCAGTTAAAGGAAGGATGTCCAGGAATGAATTAAAGTCAATAAATTAAATAATGAATACTGTATGCTCTTCCATGTGTTCATATCTACATTTTTAAAAATTAAAAAATTTTTATTACAGATGACATTCAATATTGTATTAACTTCAGATGTATATCATAGGTTCTACATTTACATCATTTATGAGTAATAATTTCAGTACCCACCTGGCTCTATATCTTGTTATTATAATATTATTTGACTATATTCCCTATGCTGTACTTTACATGCCCATGACTATTTCGTAACTACCCATTTGTACTTCATCCCTTCACCTTTTGCACTCAGTCCCCGAACGCCCCTCCCACCTGGCAACCATCAGTTTGTTCTCTGTATCTATGAGTTTGTTTCTGCTTTGTTTGTTTATTTATTTTGGTTTTTTTAGATTCCACATATAAGTGAAATCATATGGTATTTGTCTTTCTCTGTCTGACATTTTACTTAGCATAATACCTTCTAAGTCCACTCATATTGTCACAAACAGTAAAATTTCATTTATGGCCAAGTGATATTCCACTGCATAAATGTACCACATCTGCATCCAATTGTCTTTTGATGGTCACTTAGGTTGCTTCCATTTCGTGGATATTGTAGATAATGCTGCAATGAAAATAGAAATGAACATATACGTTTTTCGTCTTTCAGATTCCTTCGGATGAATACCAGAAATGGGATTGCTGGGCCATGTTGAAGATCTATTTTTAATTTTTTGAAGAACCTCCATACTGTTTTCACATCTGCTTTCATAAATATCGAGTGTGTTTTAAAGTTTTCCTCATAAGTGATTTGCATACATATTATGTTTTTTATTTTTATAATTTTTGTTGCTATTGTACATAAGGTCATTTCTTCAAAAATATTTCAACTAATCGTTTCTATGAACAAAAGCAATTGATAACTATTTGGTAATTTGTATCCTACTAATTTCATAAGTTTTCCAATGATAAGTAACTTTCCAATATTTCTTTTATGAATTTCTACACTCAATCATATCATCTAGAAATGGAGACAAGATGAACAACTATTCTCGGATCCATAAAATAGGAAAGGGCAAAGGGCAAACCACTGCCCCCTAGAATGGAGAGATGGAGAGGTGAATACAGGGCATCACAGCTCTTTAGAGCAGATATTCTTGAGCGGAAACAGCCACAGGGCCCAGAGCCAGAGTAGGAAAACCTGAACCGTAATTGCCATGCAGGTGGTGAATCTGTGCAGATGTGTTTGAGAGTTAAAAATTCCAGGAGTATCCAGCCTTGGGGAGACCTCACAATATTGTGAGATATAACTTCAAGCTTGACCAGATTCCTATAGTAAATGATAGAGAAAAAATCCCTCATGCTTCTGGCAGGGAAAGAGGAAAAGGGATCATTTAAAAATATCCCAGGGCATTGTGGTCTTAACACTGTGACCCTCAAGAGAAACTAGTTAACCAGAACCTCACTTGATAGGGTATAATCGGAGCCAAATGACCTGAGGGAAGAGAAATTCCAGTCCACTCTGGCCATCCAGTACCACTTGAGGTAGGAGAAAAAAGCTTAAAAACACATGTGAAGGTCACAGTATAGAGGCACGTCACTAAAAGACTGACATCTAATCATACGACTATAGAAGACACCCCCTCCCGACTACCTCACTACCACGTTACTACAGGCCTATGTACAGATATATACAAAGTCCAGAAAAAATTACAGGATGTATCGAAGACAAAAGCCACATTTTGAAAAGCCAGGGAAAGTCTACGGCCATGTCACCCTGAATATGCCCAATCCCGTCTGATCTCAGAAGCTAAGCAGGGTCAGACCTGGCTAGTACTTGGATGGGAGACCATCTAGGAAGACCAGGTGCTGTAGTGGTAAAAAATTACAAATAAGAAATTGTAAGTTAACAAGGTCCTTGCAATCTATGAGCTCAATCAAGGGTTGCCTCGCCTAAAAGAAGAAGATAAAAAAGACAGAGCAAGCATCAGAAACAGACATGACAGATCAGAAACAGATATTGAAATTATCGGACTAGAGATTTAAATAACTATGAATAGTATGTTAAGGATTCTAATGGGTAAAGTAGACAGCTTTCAGGAAAAGATTGGCAATGTAAGAAAGATAAAATTCTAAGAAAGAGCCAATAAGAAATGTTAGATATGAAAAACACTAATCTTTGATGATTTTATTAATAGGACACAGCTGAGGAAAAAAATGTCTGAGCTTGAGGATATACCAATAGAAACTTTAAAAACTGAAAAACAAAGATAATATGACTGCCAAAAAAAAAAAAAGAACAGAATATCCAAGGACTGTGGGACTAGTATGAAAGGTGTAATGTATGCATAATGAGAATTCCAGAAGGCAAAAATAGAGAAAGGAACACAAAAATATTTGAAACAATAATGACTGAAAACTCTCCCCGAGTTAATGACAGACAACAAACCACAGTACCAGGAAGCTCAGAAAACACCAAGTAGGATTAATTCCTTCACCTCCACTCCCCCCCCAAAAAAAAAAAATTTACCTAGGCATATTATTTTCAAATTACAGAAAATCAAAAACAAATAAAATGTCTAAAAGTAGCCAGAGGAAAACAACACTTTTCCTATAGAGGAAGAAAGATAAGAATTACAACGGAATGTTTCCCAAAAACCAAGAAAATAAGGAGGGACTAGAGTGAAATATTTAGTGTATTTATTAAGGAAACAATGCCAACCTGGAATTCCATACCCTGTGAAGTTATTCATCAAAAAAAGAAAAATCTAAAATCGATAATTTAAATATCCACCTTAGGAAACTAAAAAAGAAGCACAAATTTAATCCAAAGTTAGCTGGAGAAAGAACGTAATAATAATTACAGTAGCAATCAATGAAATTTGAAACAGAAGTCAGACAGAGGAGAAATACTATGTAATATCGCATATATGTGGAATCTTTTTTAAAAATCATAGAAAAAGAGATCATATTTGTGGTCACCAGAGGCAGTGGATAGATATGAGGAGTGGAGAAACTGGATGAAGGTGGTCAAAGGAACAAATTTTGGGTTATAAGATAAATACGTACTTGGGATATACTGTACAACAGGATGACTATAATCAGTACAGCTCTAGGGTTTATTTAAAAGTTGCTTAAGAAGTAGATTCTAAAATTTCTTATGACCAGGAAATAAAATTTATATATATATATGTATACACACATACACACATACATACATATATATACACACACACAGATACATACACATGTGATTATGAATATTAACTAAACTTATTGTGGTAATCATTTCACAGTATATGTAAATTGAGTCATTATGTTGTACATTTTATATTTACACAGTGCTGAATATCAATTATAAATTAATAAAACTAGAAAAAAGCAAAAAGGAAAAAACTAGAATATTAGTAGAAAAATCAATGAAAGCAAAAGGTGTTTTTTGAAAGGATCAATAAAACTGATAAGCCTGTATCTAGGCTAACTAATGAAAAAAGAGAGCACACAAATTACCAATGCCAGAAATGAGAGAGGATATCACTAAAAATCTTATGGACATTAAAAGGATAATAAAGTTATACTATGAACAACTCTATGCCCACAGATTTGATAATGTGGATGAAATGGACCAATTCTTTGAAAGATACAGTTTGCCCAAACTCATACAAGAAGAAACAGACAATCCGAATAGGCTTATATGTATTAAAGAAATGGAATCAATAATTCATAATGCTTCAAAACAGAACACACCAGGCCCAGATATGTTCACTGGTGAATTTAAGGAGCATTTAAGAAAGCAATTATATCAATTCTCTACAGTCTCTTTCAGAAGATAGAAACAGAAGAAATACTTTCTTTTTTTTTTCATGAGGCCAGCATTATCTTAATACCAAAACTAGAAAAAGATGTTAAAAGAAATAAAAGTGCAGACCAATATCTCTTGTGAGCATAGATGCAAAAAGCTTTGACACAATATTAGCAAATGAAATCAACAGTGTACAGAGAATTATACACCATGACCAAGTAGAAATTATCACAGGCACACAAGGCTGGTTTGACATTTAAAAATTAATTTACTCTATCACATCAACAGGATAAAAGAAGAAAATCACATGATCTTAGCAACAGATATAGAAAAACCAGTTGACAAAATCCAACGTCAGCTCATGAGAAAAACTCTCAGTAAACTAATAATAATAATAATAATAATAATAATAATAATAATAATAAAACCTGCCTCAACTTGATAAAGACTATCTACAAAAATCCTCCAACTAACATCATACTTAATAATAAGAAGAGTGAAGCTTTCCCACTAAGATCAGAAACAAGGCAAAATGTTCTCTTTCACCATTCATTTTCAGCATCATGCTTGAAGTAGTAGCTACTGCATTAAGAGAAGAAAAGAATAGATATTAGTATTGGGAAGGAAAATAAAACTATCTTTGATCACAGATGGCACAATTGTCTATGTAGGAAATGTGAAAGAATGACCCCCAATCTCCTGGAACTCACAGTGATTGTAGGAAGATTGCAGGATACAAGTTTAGTATATAAAGGTCAATCGCTTTCCTATATACCAGCAATGAACAAATGAAATTTGAAGTAAAAAACACATTATCATTTCCATTAATGCCCCACAATGAAATACTTAGGTAATATCTAACAAAATATGTGCATGATCTATACAAGACAAACTACAAAACTCTGATAAATCAAATTGAATAATTAAATAAATGAAGACGATTTCCATATTCATAGATAGGAAGATGTCACTGTTTCCAACGTGTGAGGATGTCAGTTCTCCCCTACTTGATGTATAGAGGCAATGAAATCCCAAACAAAACTCTAGCCAGTTATTTTATGGATGTCAACAAACTAATTCCTAGGTTTATATGGAGAGCCAAGAGAATCACAATAGCCAGCACAACATTGAAGGAGAAGAACACATTTGGAGGACTGACACTACCCAACTTCAAGACTTACTATAAAGCTACAGTAATCAAGACAGTGTGGTATTGGTGAAAGAACAGACAAATAGATCAAAAGAGCAAAACGGAGAGCCCAGAAAAAGACCCACATAAATATAGTCTACTGATCTTGGACAAGTAGCAAAGCAACACAATGGAGCAAAAAGAGACTTTTCTACAAATGGTGCTGGAAAAACCTGACATCCACATGCAAAAACATGAGTCTAAACACAGGTCTTACCCCTTCAAAAATTAACTGAGATGGATCATAGACCTAAATGTAAAATGCAAAACTATAAAACTCCTAGAAGATAACATAAGAGACTAAAGCTAAGTGGTCTAAGCCTAAATGATGACATGACACCAAAGGCACGATCCATGAAAGATAGATAATAAGCTGGACTTCAGTACCATTTTGTTTTCTTTTATTTTTGGTTTTTGAAGGATCCAATAAGTGTTTTCTTTTTCTTTTCTTCTTTTTATAGTCTTATAGTAAAAGGATAAAACTTAACTGTGGAATGGACTCAAACATGGACTGAGACTATAGAATGTACACTAGAAATCGGCAGGTGCCAGGAACATAGTAGGGAAAATAATGAGGCCTAAACACACAAAACACTTCACTGGGATCTGCCGATGTCAGCCAGAGCCAGGGCTGGATCACACAATGGGGACAGGTTCCAGGACCATTGGAAAGGGTGTGGGTGAGGGTGGGCAAGGAGCCGCATTGGGGTGCAGGTTTAGTCCAGGTAACTTGCTCTTGGTATTTACCTACAGAATCAGTTGGCTCCATTTCTTACAAATACACATGGAAAGAAAGGAAGTTTTGATCGCTACTTTATGAAGCTGTTGCTTTGTAATAACATCATCAGAAATAGAGACAATTCATTCAGATTCAAGTTTAGAGCAGGAAATACATATCAAAACATCATCATTAGCCCTCAGTACAAAACCTCACCCCACCCGATCCTTCCTCCTTGTCCCATCCCCTAGCACCCTCTGGCTGCGACCACTTCACTGCTGTCGTCCCCCACACTTAACCACATCGTTGTCAGCAGGAGAAGCAGGAGTGAAACAAGACAAAGACTGTGCTGCAAAATCTGTCCCCACTTACTTTCATACCTTGAACTTCTTCAAGGATCTGGTATTTCAACAGGAGCGATAAATTGCTTTTTAGGGGAAAAAGTCCTTTAAAAAAAGAGAGGCTAGTTCTGATGACTTCTTAAACCAGTCGTCCTTTGAAGTAGAGCAGTCCACAGATTCACCAAGTCTGGCAAACAGAGGTGAAGGTCGCTGGGCAGGAGAGGCTGGGCAGAGCTGGAGAAGTGGGTGGGTGGTCAGGACAACAAGTGCTCAGATTTGTGTCCTGCCAGCAGTCTGTCCTCCACAGAAAAAGCTGCCAAGTGTAGGTGATTTGATTTAAAAATTCCTGGTTGGGACCGGGAATACCCAAAGGGGGATGTTTTAAAAAGTAGTGAGAATGGGGAGGGAGAACGAGAGCTTCCATGTAAAAATAAAATTAAAAAAGAGAGAAAGAGGGAAAAAATCACCTCTTAAATGGTCTGAGGGCTCTAAGGATGAACTAAAAAGTGAGGCAACAGAAGAGACAGGTTTTGCTGCTGGTCTGCCCCGCGGAGCTGACTGTCCGTCAAAAGCTTCTTCCTGCACTCAGAGCTGCAGTCCCAGCCCCAACTGAAGGCAGAGATGGTGCTGCCCTTAGTGTTGGTATAGAGGCTGTTGTCTGAGGAGGGGTAGTTGGTCTGTCGTTGGGCACTTGACCTCGCCTTCTCCAGTGCAGAAACTTAGTGCTCTAGAAGAGTATGCTGCTGCTTGACATCATCAATAGCTCTCCAGTGTGTGTGGTTTTTCCTACGCATATAGCAGACATACTCTGTGGCTTTGTCTAGGATTTGGGCCTGCGATGCCTCTACTTGGACTGATGAGACCAAGTCTCACAAACCATGAAAGCTGTCTTTGATGTGGTCCCTCTGTTTTTGTACCTGTGCATTATTATGAACCTGTTTATCAGCATGGCTCTCCACCTTGGTGTGTTGTTATGGCTCCTTTCCTATCGCCCAGGGAGTGGCCACTGCACCTGCAGGAGGGAAGAGGAAGGAGTGAAGGGGAGGGGGAAGTCACCTGCAAAAACAAGCCAAGTCTCCTCAGAAACTCTGTCACTCACTCACTTACTCACTCACTCACTCACTCACTCAGTCAGTCAGTCAATCACTCATTCACTCATTACTCTCACACACACACAACACAGGCAAGAACCACCTCTTCTATTTGATAACATTTTAAAATTCTACTCTGTGAAAGACAATGTCAAGAGAATTGAAAAGACAGCCGACTGCCTGGGAGAAAATATTCACAGAAGACACATCTGATTAACTACTGTTATCCAAAATATACAAAAAAAACTCTTAAAATTCAGCAGTAATAAAACAGACAATCTAATTGAAAAATGGGACAGAGAATTTAAGAGGCTCCTCACCAGGGAAATATACAGATGGCAAATAAGCACATACTCCATATCACATGTCATCTGGAAATGCAAATTAAAACAACAGTGAGATACACGCCTATTAGAATGGCCAAAATCCAAAACACTGAGAACACCAAATGCTAGTGAGGATATGGAGCAATAGGAGCTCTCAGTCATTGCTAGTAAGAATGCAAAATGGTACAGCCACTTTGAAAGATAGTTTGGTGTTCTTTTTTTACAAAATGAAACATACTCTTACCAGATGTTCCAACAATTGTGTCCCTTGGTATTTACCCAAAAAAGTTGAAAATTTATGTCTACATGAGAGCCTTCATACACATGTTTATAGCAACTTAATTCATTACTACCAAGACCTGGAAGCAACCAAGGTGTCCTTCAGTAGATGAATGCACGAATAAACCGTAGGACCTCCAGAAATGAAAAAATGTTCAGCTCTGATTGAAATGAGCTACCAAGCCATGAAAAAACATCAGAGAACTTTAAATGCCTATTACTGAGTGAAAGAAATCTCTCTGAAAAGGCTACATGAATAATCATATAGTCCAACTATATGACGTTCTGGAATAGGCAAAAGTATAGAGAAAACAAAATGATTAGTGGTTGCCAGGGATTGAGATAGAGAATAGAGTTCAATAGGCAGAGCACAAAGAAACTTTATGGACATGAAAATACTTGGAATGAGTACCCATAGAATGTACAACAGCATGAACAGAATGAACCGTAATGTAAACTATGGACTTCGGGTCATCACGATGTGAGTGTAGGTCCATCAGTTTCACACGTGCACCTCTCTGGTGAGGGTGCTGCTCATAGGAGAGGCTGTGCAAGTGTGGGAAGAGGGAGCATCTGCGAGATCTCTGTACTTCTATTTTCATTTTGCTGCAAACCTAACACTGCTTTTATTTTTTTAAGAGTCTTAAAATAAAACCAAACCAAAATAAAATAAACAAAAATGATCCATCCATTTTATTTTGTGTATTAATAGTTCATTTTAAAATTACTGCGTAGTGTTCCATTGTATACATGCACAGTACTGTGTAATTGTACTAGGTTTATTCTTCTACTGTTGAAAGATGCCTTGGTTGTTTACGGTTTCTAATGATTATCATTAAAACTGCTATAAACATTCGCTTGCAGTTGTTGCGTGGACATACATTTCCTATTCACTATCTAGCAGTGTGATTAATGTCAGCTAAGTCTAGGTTCAAGTTTATAAGAAAATACAAACTGTCTTCCAGAGTGGCTGTATAATAGTCCATTCTCACTAGCGATAATTGAGAGTTTCTGGTGCTCTGTATTCTTGTTAGCAATTTTTATTGTCATTAAAAATTTTTTTAACTGTTCTGGTAATTTAGAAGTATCTCATTATGAATTTAATTTGTATTTCTTCAATGAGGAATGATGCTTAGCATCTTTCTATGTATTAATTTGTCACCTATATATCATCTTAGGTAAAAATCTGTCTCTTGCTCACTTTTCAAATTGGGATTGTTTGTTTTACGATTGTTGAGTTTTACTTTATATAGTTCAGTTATAAGTTCTTGACTTCCAAACATTTTCTTGTAGTCAGTGGTTTGTCCTTCATTCTCTTAGCAGTGTGCTTTGTAGAGCAAAAGGTTCACTGAGGTTATTTAATTATTCTCCTTTATGTTCTTTTAGAAGTTTTGTGGCTTTACATGTCACATGTACGTCTATGATCCTTTTGAGTTAATTTTGTATGTGTTATAAGGTATTGTTTAGATTTTTTGGGGGGGGGCTTTTTTTTTGGCCAATTGTCCCAGGATCATTTGTTAAAAAGACTATGCCATCTTCATTGGATTACCTTTGCATCTACATTCAAAATCAGTTGAGTGTATCTGCATAGGTCTATTTCTGGCCTCCCCATTCTGTTTTATTGATCTCTGTTTCTGATCTTTTGTCAATAACACACTGTCTTAATTATTGTACATTTATAGACAGTCTTGAAATAGTATCTCATAATTGCCAAGACAAGCATATGGGTTAGGCTGAAGGTGGTCCCCAAAAGTCTCCAGCCCGAACCCCTGGACCCTGTGAACTGCCTTTCATAGCGAAGGGACTTGGGTGATGTGATTGAGGGTAAGGACCTTAAGAAGATGAGACTGTCCTGGATTATGTGGGTGGGGCCCAATCACACCACACAGACCCTAAAGGCAGAAGTTTCTCTGGCTGGAGTCAGACATGCTGCAGGAAAGATGCGGCCGAGAGCAGTCAGAGAGGTTCCAAGCAGGGGAACTGGGTGTGCTGTGGGGGCCAGGATCCAGGACTGAGGATCCTCTGGGAGCTGAGGGTGACTCCAGCTGACAGCCAGCAAGGAAATGGGGACTTTGGCCCTACATCTGCAAGACACCGATTCAGACAAATTGATGAGCTGGGCAGTGGATTCTCCCAGAGCCCCCGGAAAGGAACAGACACCTGCCAGCACCTTAGCCCAGTGAGCACATCAGACTTGGAATCTACACAGCTGTGAGATAATAAATAGGTGTTTTTTAAAGCCGCCTGGTCCATGTGATTTTCTGGCAGTGACAGGACAGCCACACAGCAGAGAGGTGCCCTCAGTCCCTGGCTTCTCATTTCCCTGAGCTCCTCTCCTCCATGACCTTCTGCTCCTCTCTTCCTGGCCCCTGCTCCCGTGTATCCCCTAGACCTTGTCATTGCCAATAACCCAGGCCTTCCACAGTCTCCGTTTCATGCTTCTCTCTCTCTGCCCACCATGTCTCCTACCCATCCCCTAAGCTCTGGAAATGCTGATTCTATTATTTTCTCATATGTTATAATGTGGCATCAGCAAACCATTCATCACAAATGTGCCTGTTTTCCCTTCAGTACGTCAGCTCCAACAATCCTTTGAGCCCACTGGGGCCCCAGTTTATTGATCCAACACTCTACTCACCATCCTTCAGCCCTCGATGTCCTCCCCTTCTTCCTCACTCATTTTAAATTCTATGATAAATAATTTCAGTCCCTCCCTTGCCCTCTCATTTGCTTTGTCACTTTTGCTTGGAAATACCACACGGCTAGTGAATTTTCCCTCTGTCTCCCCTGCACCTGCCCAACGAGGCTACAGGAGGCTGGAGAACCACTCACAGCCACGCTGACTCAGTCACATTAACCTCATGACCCAAACCACGAGGGGGGCCACGCCCTGCCCTGCACTCATCCTGTCCTTGCTCCGTGCTGTCTCCTCCTGTCCTGCTGACTGTCACACACTGTCTCTCTCTGCTCAGACATCCAGCCTCCTTCCCCATCCTTAGTACTGAGGATGACCTTGTTTCCTGCATCACTGTCAAAACCAAACATATCAGAATACAACTATTACAGAGTTCTGCCACCTTTTCTACTAAGAGACCTTTACCATGGGTCAACTGTCCATGCTGCCAGCCAGAGCCAGTCCCTCTGCTGGTGCTCTAGGCCTTGTCTCTTCCTGTCACTTAAAGATTTTGGTCCAGAAACCATTCTCTTTTTCTCATTTGTCATTTTCCCCTCTCCACCAGATCACTGTGGTACCCGTGAGAATGCACATCCTGGGACCTCAGCGCGAGGGAGTGTCACTGACTGAGGGCCCCGGCTGATGTGCTCTCAGACCTGCTGCTGTATTTGCTCTGAGACTGCACTTCCCCCAGGCTTCTTCCCATCAATGACTGAGAACAGCATGGAAGCTGAGGCAGGGCCATTGTTCTTCTGAAGGTTGACTTAGCTCCAGGGCCCACAACACCCTTGCTGACCCTTCCTCACTCTGCACTGGCTCTGGCTCTAGGATGCCTCCGGCCAACTCTCTCTCCTTCACTTGGACTCAGATTTGATGCCTCTCCCAACCTTCTCTGTCTCCTTCCCACAGCTATTCCGTCTAATAATATCTTGCACATTTAATACTGTATACATGTCTGCTCCTCACGGAATGCTAACACAAGTATTTTCGGGGGTGCTGTCATCAGGTAGGTAGGTGGGGCACATGGTGACAGCTGAACTGCTGGATTTCACTGGTGGTGACCTGAGAAGGTGTCCTGCTTTGGAGGAATGCTATGACAAATGTTTTGATAGACGCCTTTAAAAATAATCATGTGTGTGCCTACAAAGACAGTGGAGTTGGCTGCTTACTGCAAGCTGTACTGATGCCCTAGGGAAGGATAATGAGAATCTGAGGAGTGTTAAACTGTTACTGGCTAGAGTGAGAGCCTCTGCAGTGACTCATTGCGAGGCATTTATCTCATGTACACGGAGGGCAGGTAGAGTTGAATGGCTACTGAAGACATAGTTGTGAGGGTCGTAGACCTCCGTAGAGATGTTTAGACACTTGGCCAAGGCAGACCTGTTATGTGAAAGTCAGGGCTGTGGTGGGGGAATCCCAAGATTCTTCAGACTGAGACATGGCCATCCTTATGGATGCCCTCTGGATCTCTGGGAATGTAGAGGAGGCTCACCCTTCTCTATTGGTGGTTAGCTCTTCCACAGTCCCAGAGTTACTGCAGAAGCCTCAGCCCAAAATGCACTGGGTATTATGGCAAGATCTAGCCAGCACGTACCTGTAGGAGCCTGTGGAGCATTCTGGGACTGGATTTTTAAATTGTTCATCAAGTACCAGAATGTCAGGCTGGGTAAACAAAAGCTAACTGACACAAAGGCACTTTTTCAGGACCTGGGCTTATCAAGGGCCCCAGGGTGTGGGACACACTCCTGGGTGGCTCTTCATAGCCTAGAAACAATAACATCCAGCTTACTGAGGTGGATGTGACTTACAGTAGAGGATGGTGGAGGATGGGATAAAGAGGCTGAAAGAATGGAGATGCTGTGTTAGGCCAGAAGACCCAGCTGAGGATTACATTTCACAGGAGGACTCAGAGGGAACACCTTTCACCAAAGACATCCCGAAGGTGCTGGAGAGGGACCTGCATCACCAAGTTTGGGAACGTCATGTCCTCTATGGGCTGGGATGACAGGAGGACAGGTGGTCCCAGAGTCGACTCATTAATTTCATGGAGAGAGTATGGCCCTGAAAAGCACCCAGTGGTGACAGTTGACCAACAAAAGCCAGAGGCCACAATACACATAACAACCCCACTGGAACAGCAAGGGAGGGAGCTTGACCTGAAGGGGGTTGTGGAGAATGCCAGCGTGGTGCCCCTAGGGTCAAATGCATGGTGTCTTAGTCCATTTGGATTGCTATAATCAAATATCATAAACTGGGGAACTTATATAAACAATGGAAATTTATTTCCCACAGTTCAGGAGGCTGGGATCAAATCAGGATGCTGGCAGGTTTAATGTCTGGTCAGAGCCAGCTTTCTCATAGATGGAGCCTTCTAGCTGTGTCCTCACATGGTGTCTCTCTCAGGTCTGTCTTATAAGAATAATCATTTCATTCATGATGACTCTATCCTCTCAAGGCCCACTTCCTAATATTATCACCTTGGGGTGTAGGATTTCAACGTATGAATTTTGTGGGGGTACAAACATTTTGATCATAGCTAATAGGTAGTCATCAGTGAGCTGCTTAATATCTATTGTAAATAAAACAAGACTGAGGAGCAGCAGTTGAGAGTTCTGTGCTCAATAAAGCCATGATCCTTTGTTCAGTACCCAGACTTGAGCCAATTTTCAGATTCGAAACCCGCTGACTGCAGAGGTGTCCAAACCCTGAGGAGGAAGTCCCCTGGAACACTGTGGTGAGTGACGACTGGGACAGTCCCCTCAGTCCTTCTGCAAAGGAACCACAGCCGTTTACTCAGGTGACTGTATGTGGGGAAGAGAGAAATGGCCAGAATGTTGAGGCTTATTGCAGGGTCTGAAGTGACATTGATGCCCAGATACCCACAGCATCATCATGTCCCCCTGTTACAGTGGGCTGCTGGGGTCAGGTCATAAATGGAGTTCCGGACAAGTCCAGCTCTCAGTGTTACCACTGGGTCCGTAGACCCACCCCAGGGTTATTGTCCCATTTCCCAAGTACCTGATCAGCACTGATACACTTGGCAGTTGGAACACCCCTCACACTGGTCCTTGTCTGTGGAGTAAGGCCTCTCATTATGCTGAAGGACAGAAAGAAATCTCTGAAACTGCACCATCCTGGCCACATCAGAAATGACATTATGACTTAGGGGCAAGGGTTGTGGAGGATTTTGTAGGTATGAAGGCACCAGCACCACCACTAGAGACCTGACCAAGGCAGGGGCCGTGGAGGTGTTGCCGATCATCTCCATTAATTCAACACCCTGTCTCACAGAAACCTGATGGGGTGTGAAGAAGCGTGAGGTCACCTCAGCCTTCACCGAGTGTAGCCCGGGCGGCGGCTGCTGCGCTGCATGGGACCCGTCTGCCAGAGCGAGTAACACAGCTGTGGGCGCATGCGCGTGGATGTTAAGGCGGCGAGCGCATTCTCTTATTCCAGTCAGGGAAGTGCAGGTGAAATGATTAGCATGCATGTGGAAGGAACGATATGTATTTATACACACCTCAGGGCGATTTTAACTCTCCTGCCCTCTGTAATGTGGTCCTGAGGGATCTGGACCTCCTGGACATTCTACAGAAAATCACAGTACAGTTGACCCTTGAACTACCCTGGGGATAGAGGCACCAACCACCTGTGCAGTCAGAAATCCACCTCTCACTTAAGTTGGCCCTCCTACACGGGGATTCCCAACTGCCAGTTCACCCTTCAGCAACTCGGTTTGAATTGAGTACATCAATCAAAACGAATAGGCCAATGGAATAACATCCTCATACAATTGGGCCCTTGCAGTTCAAACCTGCATTGTTCAAGAGTCAACTGCAGTTCATTTCATTGACAGCATCGTGTAGATTGTGATGGATGAGCAAGAGGTGGAAACTGCATTGGAGACCTTGGTAAAACACGTGCCCTCCTGGAGGTGGGGGATAAACCTTTCAGAGTCTCAGGGAGTGGCCCCCTCCCTTCAGGTCTAGGTGTCCAGCAGTGAGGGCAATGCAGGGGTATCCCCTCCAAAGGAAAAGACACACTGCCGTATATTGCATCCCTCACTATGAAGAAGGAAGCACACTGCCTGGTGGGACATTTTGATACATCTAGGTATATCGTTCGGTCCATAGAAGGACGCCAGGTTTTAATGGAATTTGGACCTATAAGGACACTCCAGGCCATGGTGCCATCACCTACTGTCCAGCAGACCCCATGGTGTTTCGAGGTGTCAGTGGTGGGAAAAATGCAGTGTGGAGCTAAACCAAGCACCAGAGAGAGAAGCACCGAGCTGGCCCCTGGGTTCTGCAGTAAGGCCATGCCATCTACAGCAAAGAAATGTACCCCCTTTTATAAGCAACTGTGGGTGTGTTACTGGGCCCTGATAAGGCAGAATTCTTTGCCAGTGGGACGCCAAGGAGCCATGCAGTTCCGAATGCCATTATGAATTGAAGTCTGCATAACACACTAAGTCATAAACTGGACAGGCCCAACAGCAGTCCATCATAAGATGGAAATGGTACACCTGGGTTTGAGCCTGAATCGCCTGTTAACATCCACCAAAAAACATCCACTCCTGAAGAGACCTGAGCAACCAAACAGACAAACTGGCCTTAGCCATCCTTCTTCCCTGATCAACCTAGGACTGGCAGGGTGGGCACATGAACAGAGTGACCACAATGGCAGAGATGAGGCTACCTACAAGTCCAGCAGCGTTGATTCCCACTTGCCAAGGCTGTCTCAGCAACAGCCACCTCTGAATGTCCAATGTCAAAATTAGACCAATACTGGGCCCTGATCTGGCACTATTTTTTTTAGGCCACCAAACAGCCACCAAGTGACAAGTTGACAAAAGTGAGCCCTTCCATCGTGGAAGGGCTAGAGAGTCCTCCTCATAGGCTTAGTCACTTATTCCATGTGTGGGTTTTCCTTCCTGTCCTCAGAACTGCCATCTAAGGACTTTGAAACGTACGATACACAGTTGTGGAATGGCTCTTAGCACAGTATCCAACTGGGGACTCACTTCACAGTGAAGGAGGTGCAGGATGGGCCATGACTATGGGATCCACTGGTCAGATCCCATCTGCACTGTCCAGGGGCTGCTGGCCATACAGGATGTGGCTCATGTCTTCTGAAGGCAAACTGAAGCACCAGCTTTGAGGAAGCGCCCTGAAGGGGTGGGGTTACATCTTTCAGGACACAGTATCTTTATTGAATCAGAGACCATTATATGGTGCCGGGTCCTCAACAGGAAGAGCTAAGGGTAGAAGCAGGTGTGGCCCTAGTTATCATCATTTGGCGTCACCCACTGGGGAATGTTGCACTTCCTGACTCCATAACTCTGGGCTTTCCCAGGTAGGAGATTCTGGTCCACAAAGTGGGGCGGGGGGCACTCTTACAAGGGAACAGGACTAAGGTCCCACTGAACTAAACATTATGTTGTCACCAAGGAAGTGTGGGCTCCACATGCCTAGAGACCGGCAGGGGAGAAGAGGAGTCTCCTCTTCATGAGGCAGGAGGAAGCAACTCTGGTCCACAGGAGAGGTTGGGGCCGCTGTCACATAATGGGGGCGGGAGGAAAATGTGTGGAATGAGTGAGAGACTTGGGTGCCCCTCTCCTTGTTCCTATAACTGGTAGTGGTCATGGGCAGCATCCCAACCTGTGCAGACTTTGTGTTCCAAGGGCTCGGGCCCCTCAGGTAAGAAGGTTTGGGTCACATCCCCGGGTCAGCCACAAGTGCTCCTGTGCTTTGATAGCCATGGCAGCATTTGTGCAGAGGCCCTGCTTCCCATGGGCTGTTCCCAGACAATGACTGGTCACAGTAGGGACAATAGGACAGGTCATTCCTGGGAGACAGGGGCTCCTCTGATGGCCAGCTTGGCTTGGTGACTCTCCTGGAGCCTTGGCCAGCTTCCCATAGATGGCCTAGCAGTGACCTAAGATAAGTCTAACGAACTTATTCTCCTGACCATCAGACTTACATCTCTGTCTGCTGACTCTCCCAGTGTAATTTGGCTCCTTCCCCATAGTCTCTGACAGGTGTTTCTCCTAATACAGTTCTGCTGAGTTTAATCCCATCTTGGAATCTGCTTCTTGTAAGACGCGAGCAACAAAATCATTTTTATCTGTATACCAAGGACCTGTTACTTATTCCATCTTGTAAAATCCTCTTTATCCATCTTATTCCATTGGCATCTGCTCTATTTTGCTTGTCTTTGTATTATCTTTGAGTTAATAGATGTTTGTTGTTCTAAACCACCGAATTTTGGGAAAGTTTGCCGCACAGCAATAGAAAACTAATAAAACTCTCTTAAGTTTTTATTTGTCTACATCTCTTTCATTTCCTTGTATGGTGAAATTATCTGTACTCACTATTTCTAGTTCTTCTCCTCCTGTTCCCTTTTATTCTCTTGTACCCCTTCTTCCTTCCCTCTTTCCCTTTTTCTTTTTTATTATGGGAGAATCAAACATATAAAATGGCTATGTTGTTATGCTAAAAGGAAGCATTACTTGGGCCTAATTGCCACAAGTATAATGCCAAGGTATATGGAATAAAATTAAAGAAACAGTATTAATAGAATATGAAAAATTATGCCTGTGCTGATTACGAACAAGTTAGTCACTTTCAACTCTTAATTCTTTCCCTTCGACTGAGGTTTTTTTTATTTGTTTGTTTTTCGATTTTTTCTTTCAGAACAAACACATCAGCAACAAGAAGACTTATACAGTCCTGGTAAAATTTTAAATTGTCACAAGCACATTAAAGACATACCACAGATAGCCCAGCAGTCCTACTCCTAAGCATTCTCTGGAGAATTTTTTGCCTTGTGCCCCAGGGGACATGTACACTAATGTTCACAGAAAAAACTGGAGTAACAACATAGGCATCAATAGGAAAATAGTAAAGTTGTAGTATAATTATAAAATATAAGACTTCAGCAGTAAAAATGAATGAACTACAGCCTCAGACATGATAGGTAACTCTCTACATAATGCTGCGTCTCAGAAGAGTCCATGCAGCAAGAATTCACAGTACAGGAAGTTCAAAAGCAGGCAAAACTAAATAATGTTTGATTTGGGGACATATATACTTACTGTAAAATCTTTAGAGAAACTCAAGGGAATGGTAGACACAAGACTTAGAGGTTACATCTGGGGAACAGGATTGACGAGGCCCTCATTGGGGCTTCCTAGATTGTTTCTGACACTGGTGGTGGATGCCCAGGTATTTGCTTGATCATAATTCCTCAAACTGACACTTTTTCAAACTATGGCTTGTGATCCATTTCTGGCTCATTTTTTAAAAAGAAAAGAAAAAATACCAAAGTATATTGCAAGAGTCCTTAGCAAGAACTACTCACATTGGAACAAAGCCACAGCCAATTATTACGAGCCATGTCAGAGAGGACCACAATGCCATAGAAAATGGCACTGGTTAGAAATAGATCACGTGATCTTTCACTCACTGGCATCTGTCTATATATTCTGGTATAGTCTTCCATCTGATGTGCAAGTAATTCTATCTTGAGAAGGATTTGATGTGTCATTTACATTTAATCTCATATACAGCTGAATTAAATACCTTTAAGAAGTGGAAAAGCACACTGTTGGTCAATGTGAATAAACTGGAAAACGTTATGAAGGGAAAACCAGTGATGGAATAGAAAGTGTAAATGGAAAACACAACAGAGC
>BNJM01007888.1:27255-39167 GCA_015472975.1 Rousettus leschenaultii
CACATTTTCTTAAATCTTCCATATATACGGGAATTTCATACATATATTTGCACATATATATAGATATATCTATACCTACATCTATAGATAGATATATCTACAGATATATGTCATACATACATGGAGGATAGGGGAAACACGCTTTTCTGCCATCAGTTTCAAGCCGCAATTGGAGCTTTCTGGAACATGGTGACATTTGCGAGAAAAGCACAGGCTACCCCGTGGCGTGGGTATTTTTAGGGAAGTTTCAATCACCTGGGGTCGGTGTCTGTAGTACCTTTAGACACTCTCGCCATCGCCTAGGGCTCCTTGGAGTCCAAAGCATGTCACCCAGCTATCTGTATCCTCACGGGGGTTTCAGGGCCAGCCACAGCGGGCATGCCCAGGCATGCCTGGCACACGAATTCATCGTACCAACAGCATCTTCCTTGTCGAGGAAGACGCAGAGTGGCGCCACCAAGTGGTGGAAGGAGGTCGTCTTTGGCAGATTTCAGAAAGCTTGGTATGCCTTCGGATTCGGTCCCTTCTCACCTGTGTGGTCACCTCCGTGAAGTTCAGGTTTCCATGACAACTGCCTACAAAAGGAGCAGAATGGCGAGCTGTGACACCACAGTGAGAGTTGAGTGGTCTGTATTTTACAAAGTCTGGGCACAACAAAGCCATATTATCTTAAATCTTCCATATATACGGCAATTTCATACATATATATAGATATATCTATACCTACATCAATAGATAGATATATGTACAGATATATGTCATATATACATGGAGGATAGGGGAAACACGCTTTTCTGCCATCAGTACCAAGCCGCAATTGGAGCTTTCTGCCAAATGGTCTCATTTGCGAGAAAAGCACAGGCTACCCCGAGGCCTGAGTATATGTAGGGAAGCTTCTACTTCTGGGGTCGGCTTCTCTAGTACCTTGAGACGCTCTCGCCATCGCCTAGGGCTCCGTGGAGTTCAAAGCATGTAACCCTGCTACCTGTATCCTCACAGGGGGTTCAGATCCAGCCACAGCGTGCATGCGCAGGCATGCCTGGCACATCAATTCATCGTACCAACAGCATCTTCCTTGTCGAGGAAGACGCAGAGTGGCGCCACCAAGTGGTGGAAGGAGGTCGTCTTTGGCAGATTTCAGACAGCTTGGGTCTGCCGTCGGATTAGGTCCCTTTTCACCTGTGTGGTCACCTCCGTGAAGTTCAGGTTTCCATGACAACTGCCTACAAAAGGAGCACAATGGCGAGCTGTGACACCACAGTGAGAGTTGAGAGGTCTGTATTTTACAAAGTCTGGGCACAACAGAGCCACATTTTCTTAAATCTTCCATATATACGGGAATTTCATACATATATTTGCACATATATATAGATATATCTATACCTACATCTATAAATAGATATATCTACAGATATATGTCATATGTACATGGAGGATAGGGGAAACACGCTTTTCTGACATCAGTACCAAGCCGGAATTGGAGCTTGTGCCAAATGGTCTCATTTGCGAGAAAAGCACAGGCTACCCCGAGGCCTGAGTATATGTAGGGAAGCTTCTACTTCTGGGGTCGGCGTCTCTAGTACCTTGAGACGCTCTCACTATCGGCTAGGGCTCCTTGGAGTTCAAAGCATGTGACCCTGCTATCTGTATCCTCACGGGGGGTTCAGGGCCAGCAACAGCGGGCATGCGCAGGCATGCCTGGCACACCAATTCATCGTACCAACAGCATCTTCCTTGTCGAGGAAAACGCAGAGTGGCACCACCAAGTGGTGGAAGGAGGTCATCTTTGGCAGATTTCAGAAAGCTTAGGGCTGCCTTCGGATTCGGGCCCTTCTCACCTGTGTGGTCACCTCCGTGAAGTTCAGGTTTCCATGACAACTGCCTACAAAAGGAGCACAATGGCGAGCTGTGACACCACAGTGAGAGTTGAGAGGTCTGTATTTTACAGAGTCTGGGCACAACAGAGCCACATTTTCTTAAATCTTCCATATATACGGGAATTTCATACATATATTTGCACATATATATAGATATATCTATACCTATATCTATAGATAGATATATCTACAGATATATATCATATATACATGGAGGAAGGGGAAACACGCTTTTCTGCCATTAGTTTCAAGCCGTAATTGGAGCTTTCTGGAAAATGGTGTCATTTGCCCGAAAAGCACAGGCTACCCCGTGGGATGGGTATATGTAGGGAAGCTTCAATCACCTGGGGTCGGTGTCTGTAGTACCTTTAGACACTCTCGCCATCGCCTAGGGCTCCTTGGAGTCCAAAGCATGTCACCCAGTTATCTGTATCCTCACGGGGGTTTCAGGGCCAGCCACAGCGGGCATGCCGAGGCATGCCTGGCACACCAATTCATCGTACCAACAGCATCTTCCTTGTCGAGGAAGACGCAGAGTGGCGCCACCAAGTGGTGGAAGGAGGTCGTCTTTGGCAGATTTGACAGCTTGGGTCTGCCTTCGGATTCGGTCCCTTCTCACCTGTGTGGTCACCTCAGTGAAGTTCAGGTTTCCATGACAACTGCCTACAAAAGGAGCACAATGGCGAGCTGTGACACCACAGTGAGAGTTGAGAGGTCTGTATTTTACAAAGTCTGGGCAAAAAGAGCCACATTTTCTTAAATCTTCCATATATACGGGAATTTCATACATATATTTGCACATATATATAGATATATCTATACCTATATCTATAGATAGATATATCTACAGATATATATCATATATACATGGAGGAAGGGGAAACACGCTTTTCTGCCATTAGTTTCAAGCCGTAATTGGAGCTTTCTGGAAAATGGTGTCATTTGCGAGAAAAGCACAGGCTACCCCGTGGCGTGGGCATTTGTTGGGAAGCTTCAATCACCTGTGGACGGTGTCTGTAGTACCTTTAGACACTCTCGCCATCGCCTAGGGCTCCTTGGAGTACAAAGCATGGCACCCAGCTATCTGTATCCTCACGGGGGTTTCAGGGCCAGCCACAGCGGGCTTGTCCAGGCATGCCTGGCACACCAATTCATCGTACCAACAGCATCTTCCTTGTCGAGAAAAACGCAGAGTGGCGCCACCAAGTGGTGGAAGGATGTCGTCTTTGGCAGATTTTAGACAGCTTAGGTCTGCCTTCGGATTCGGTGCCTTCTCACCTGTGTGCTCACCTCCGTCAGGTTCAGGTTTCCATGACAAATGCGTACAAAAGGACCACACTGGCGAGCTGTGACACCACAGTGAGAGTTGAGAGGTCTGTATTTTACAAAGTCTGGGCACAACAGAGACACATTTTCTTAAATCTTCCATATATACGGGAATTTCATACATATATTTGCACATATATATAGATATATCTATACCTGCATCTATAGATAGATATATCTACAGATATATGTCATATATACATGGAGGATAGGGGAAACAGGCTTTTCTGCCATCAGTTTCAAGCCGCAATTGGAGCTTTCTGGAAAATGGTGTCATTTGCGAGAAAAGCACAGGCTACCCCGTGGCGTGGGCATTTGTAGGGAAGCTTCAATCACCTGGTGTCGGTGTCTGTAGTACCTTTAGACACTCTCGCCATCGCATAGGGCTCTTTGGATTCCAAAGCATGTCACCCAGCTATCTGTATCCTCAAGAGGGGTTCAGGGCCAGCCACAGCGGGCATGTCCAGGCATGCCTGGCACACCAATTCATCGTACCAACAGCATCTTCCTTGACGAGAAAAACGAAACGTGGCGCCACCAAGTGGTGGAAGGAGGTCGTCTTTGGCAGATTTCAGACAGCTTGGGTCTGCCTTCGGATTCGGTCCCTTCTCACCTGTGTGCTCACCTCAGTGAGGTTCAGGTTTCCATGACAACTGCCTACAAAAGGAGCACAATGGCGAGCTGTGACACCACAGTGAGAGTTGATAGGTCTGTATTTTACAAAGTCTGGGCACAACAGAGCCACATTTTGTTAAATCTTCCATATATACGGGAATTTCATACTTATATTTCCACATATATATAGATATATCTATACCTACATCTATAGATAGATATATCTACAGATATATGTCATATATACATGGAGGATAGGGGAAACACGCTTTTCTGCCATCAGTTTCAATTTGGAAATGGAGCTTTCTGCGAAATGGTCTCATTTGCGATAAAGCACAAGCTACCCCGAGGCCTGAGTATATGTAGGGAAGCTTCAACTGCTGGGTTTGGCGTCTCTAGTACCTTGAGATGCTCTCGCCATCGCCTAGGGCTCCTTGGATTCAAAGCATGTCACCCAGCTATCTGTATCATCACGGGGGTTTCAGGGCCAGCCACAGCGGGCATGCCCAGGCATGCCTGGCACACCAATTCATCGTACCAACATCAGCTTCCTTGTCGAGGAAGACGCAGAGTGGCACCACCAAGTGGTGGATGGAGGTCGTCTTTGGCAGATTTCAGACAGCTTGGGTCTGCCTTCGGATTCGGTCCCTTCTCACCTGTGTGGTCACCTCAGTGAAGTTCAGGTTTCCATGACAACTGCCTACAAAAGGAGCACAATGGCGAGCTGTGACACCACAGTGAGAGTTGAGAGGTCTGTATTTTACAAAGTCTGGGCATAACATTGCCACATTTTCTTAAATCTTCCATATATACGGGAATTTCATACATATATTTGCACACATATATAGATATCTCTATACCTACATCTATAGATAGATATATCTACAGATATATGTCATATGTACATGGAGGATAGGGGAAACACGCTTTTCTGCCATTAGTACCAAGCCGCAATTGGAGCTTTCTGCCAAATGGTGTCATTTGCGAGAAAAGCACAGGCTACCCCGTGGCCTGAGTATATGTAGGGAAGCTTCAAATTCTGGTGTCGGCGTCTCTAGTACCTTGAGACGCTCTCGCCACCGCATAGGGCTCCTTGGATTTCAAAGCATGTGACCCTGCTATCTGTATCCTCACGGGGGGTTCAGGGCCAGCACAGCGGGCATGCCCAGGCATGCCTGGCACACCAATTCATCGTACCAACAGCATCTTCCTTGTCGATAAAAACGAAGAGTGGCACCACCAAGTGGTGGAAAGAGGTCGTTTTGAAAGATTCCAGACAGCTTGGGTCTGCCTTCGGATTCGGTCCCTTGTCACCTGTGTGGTCACCTCCGTGAAGTTCAGGTTTCCATGACAACTGCCTACAAAAGGAGCACAATGGCGAGCTGTGACACCACAGTGAGAGTTGAGAGGCCTGTATTTTAAAAAGTCTGGGCACAACAGAGCCACATTTTCTTAAATCCTTTATATATGCGGGAATTTCATACATATATTTGCACATATATATAGATATATCTATACCTACATCTATAGATATACATATCTACAGATAGATGTCATATACACATGGAGGATAGGGGAAACACGCTTTTCTGCCCTTAGTTTCAAGCGGCAATTGGAGCTTTCTGTGAAATGGTCTCATTAGCGAGAAAAGCACAGGCTACCCCGTGGCCTGAGTATGTGTAGGGAAGCTCCAACTTCTGGGGTCGGCGTCTCTAGTACCTTGAGACGTTCTCGCCATCGCCTAGGGCTCCTTGGAGTTCAAAGCATGTGACCCTGCTATCTGTAACCTCACGGGGGTTTCAGGGCCAGCCACAGCGGGCATATCCAGGTATGCCTGGCACACCAATTCATCGTACCTACAGCATCTTCCTTGTCGAGGAAGACGCAGAGTGGCGCCACCAAGTGGTGGAAGGAGGTCGTCTTTGGCAGATTTCAGACAGCTTGGGTCTGCCTTCGGATTCGGTCCCTTCTCACCTGTGTGGTCACCTCCGTGAAGTTCAGGTTTCCATGACAACTGCCTACAAAAGGAGCACAATGCCGAGCTGTGACACCACAGTGAGAGTTGAGAGGTCTGTATTTTACAAAGCCTGGGCATAACATTGCCACATTTTCTTAAATCTTCCATATATACGGGAATTTTATACATATATTTGCACACATATATAGATATATCTATACCTACATCTATAGATAGATATATCTACAGATATATGTCATGTATACTTGGAGGATAGGGGAAACACGCTTTTCTGCCATTAGTACCAAGCCGCAATTGGAGTTTTCTGCCAAATGGTGTCATTTGCGAGAAAAGCACAGGCTACCCCGTGGCCTGAGTATATGTAGGGAAGCTTCAAATTCTGGTGTCGGCGTCTCTAGTACCTTGAGACGCACTCGCCACCGCCTAGGGCTCCTTGGAGTTCAAAGCATGTGACCCTGCTATCTGTATCCTCACGGGGGGTTCTGGGCCAGCACAGCGGGCATGCCCAGGCATGCCTGGCACACCAATTCATCGTACCAACAGCATCTTCCTTGTCGAGAAAAACGAAGAGTGGCGCCACCAAGTGGTGGAAAGAGGTCGTCTTTGGCAGATTCCAGACAGCTTGGGTCTGCCTTCGGATTCGGTCCCTTGTCACCTGTGGGGTCACCTCCGTGAAGTTCAGGTTTCCATGACAACTGCCTACAAAAGGAGCACAATGGCGAGCTGTGACACCACAGTGAGAGTTGAGAGGTCTGTATTTTACAAAGTCTGGGCAAAACAGAGACACATTTTCTTAAATCTTCCATATATACGGGAATTTCATAAATATATTTGCACATATAAATAGATATATCTATACCTACATCTATAGATAGATATATCTACAGATATATGTCATATATACATGGAGGATAGGGGAAACACGCTTTTCTGCAATCAGTTTCAAGGCGCAATTGGAGCTTTCTGCGAAATGGTCTCATTTGCGAGAAAAGCACAAGCTACCCCGAGGCCTGAGTATATGTAGGGTAGCTTCAACTGCTGGGTTTGGCGTCTCTAGTACCTTGAGACGCTCTCGCCATCGCCTAGGGCTCCTTGGAGTCCAAAGCATGTCACCCAGCTATCTGTATCCTCACGGGGGTTTCAGGGCCAGCCACAGCGGGCATGCGCAGGCATGCCTGGCACACCAATTCATCGTACCAACTGTTTCTTCCCTATCGAGAAAAACGAAGAGTGCCGCCACCACGTGGTGGAAAGAGGTTGTCTTTGGCAGATTTCAGACGGCTTGGGTATGCTTTCGGATCGGTCCCTTCTCCCCTGTGTGCTCACCTCCGTGAGGTTCAGGTTTCCATGACAACTGCCTACAAAAGGAGCACAATGGCGAGCTGTGACACCACAGTGCGAGTTGAGAGGTCTGTATTTTACAAACTCTGGGCACAACAGAGCCATATTTTCTTAAATCCTCCATATATACGGGAATTTCATACATATATTTGCACATATATATAGATATATCTATACCTACATCTATAGATAGATATATCTACAGATATATGTCATATATACATGGAGGATAGGGGAAACACGCTTTTCTGCCATCAGTACCAAGCCGCAATTGGAGCTTTCTGGAAAATGGTGTCATTTGCGACAAAAGCACAGGCTACCTTGTGGCGTGGGCTTTTGTAGGGAAGCTTCAGTCACCTGGTGTCGGTGTCTGTAGTACCTTTAGACACTCTCGCCATCGCCTAGGGCTCCTTGGAGTCGAAAGCATGTCACCCAGCTATCTGTATACTCACGGAGGTTTCAGGGCCAGCCACAGCGGGCATGCCCAGGCATGCCTGGCACACCAATTCATGGTACCAACAGCATCTTCCTTGTCGAGGAAGACGCAGAGTGGCGGCACCAAGTGGTGGAAGGAGGTCGTCTTTGGCAGATTTCAGACAGCTTGGGTCTGCCTTCCGATTCGGGCCCTTCTCACCTGTGTGGTCACCTCCGTGAAGTTCAGGTTTCCATGACAACTGCCTACAAAAGGAGCAAAATGGCGAGCTGTGACACCACAGTGAGAGTTGAGAGGTCTGTATTTTACAAAGTCTGGGCACAACAGAGCCACATTTTCTTAAATACTCCATATATGCGGGAATTTTTTACATATATTTGCACATATATATATAAATATATCTATACCTACATCTATAGATAGATATATCTACAGATATATGTCATATATACATGGAGGATAGGGGAAAAACGCCCTTCTGGCATCAGTTTCAAGCCGCAATTGGAGCTTTCTGTGAAATGGTCTCTTTTGCGAGAAAAGCACAGGCTACCCCGTGGCCTGAGTATATGTAGGGAAGCTTCAAATTCTGGTGTCGGCGTCTCTAGTACCTTGAGACGCACTCGCCACCGCCTAGAGCTCCTTGGAGTTCAAAGCATGTGACCCTGCTATCTGTATCCTCACGGGGGGTTCAGGGCCAGCACAGCGGGCATGCCCAGGCATGCCTGGCACACCAATTCATCGTACCAACAGCATCTTCCTTGTCGAGAAAAACGAAGCGTGGCGCCACCAAGTGGAGGAAAGAGGTCGTCTTTGGCCGATGTCACACAGCTTGGGTCTGCCTTCGGATTCGGTCCCTTCTCACCTGTGTGCTCACCTCTGTGAGGTTCAGGTTTCCATGACAACTGCCTACAAAAGAGCACAATGGCGAGCTGTGACACCACAGTGAGAGTTGATAGGTCTGTATTTTACAAAGTCTGGGCACAACAGAGCCACATTTTGTTAAATCTTCCATATATACGGGAATTTCATACATATATTTCCCCATATATATAGATATATCTATACCTATATCTATAGATAGATATATCTACAGATATATGTCATATATACATGGAGGATAGGGGAAACACGCTTTTCTGGCATCAGTTTCAAGCCGCAATTGGAGCTTTCTGGAAAATGGTGTCATTTGCGAGAAAAGCACAGGCTACCCCGTGGCGTGGGTATTTGTAGGGAAGGTTCACTCACCTGGGGTCGGCGTCTCTAGTACCTTGAGACGCTCTCGCCATCGCCTAGGGCTCCTTGGAGTTCAAAGCATGTGACCCTGCTATCTGTATCCTCACGGGGGGTTCAGGGCCAGCCAAAGCGGGCATGCGCAGGCATGCCTGGCACACCAATTCATCGTACCAACAGCATCTTCCTTGTCGTGGAAAACGCAGAGTGGCGCCACCAAGTGGTGGAAGGAGGTCGTCTTTGACACATTACTGACAGCTTGGGTCTGCCTTCGGATTCGGTCCCTTCTCCCCTGTGTGGTCACCTCCGTGAAGTTCAGGTTTCCATGACAACTGCCTACAAAAGGAGCACAATGGCGAGCTGTGACACCACAGTGAGAGTTGAGAGGTCTGTATTTTACAATGTCTGGGCAAAAAGAGCCACATTTTCTTAAATCTTCCATATATACGGGAATTTCATACATATATTTGCACATATATATAGATATATCTATACCTATATCTATAGATAGATATATCTACAGATATATGTCATATATCCATGGAGGAAGGGGAAACACGCTTTTCTGCCATCAGTTTAAAGCCGTAATTGGAGCTTTCTGGAAAATGGTGTCATTTACGAGAAAAGCACAGGCTACCCCGTGGCGTGGGCATTTGTTGGGAAGCTTCAATCACCTGGGGACGGTGTCTGTAGTACCTTTAGACACTCTCGCCATCGCCTAGGGCTCCTTGGAGTACAAAGCATGGCACCCAGCTATCTGTATCCTCACGGGGGTTTCAGGACCAGCCACAGCGGGCTTGTCCAGGCATGCCTGGCACACCAATTCATCGTACCAACAGCATCTTCCTTGTCGAGGAAAACGCAGAGTGGCGCCGCCAAGTGGTGGAAAGAGGTCGTCTTTGGCAGATTTCAGACAGCTTGGGTCTGCCTTCGGATTCGGTCCCTTCTCACCTGTGTGGTCACCTCCGTGAGGTTCAGGTTTCCATGACAAATGCGTACAAAAGGAGCACAATGGCGAGCTGTGACACCACAGTGAGAGTTGAGAGGTCTGTATTTTACAAAGTCTGGGCACAACAGAGCCACATTTTCTTAAATCTTCCATATATACGGGAATTTCATACATATATTTGCACATATATATAGATATAGCTATACCTACATCTAAAGATAGATATATCTACAGATATATGTCATATATACATGGAGGATAGGGGAAACACGCTCTTCTGCCATCAGTACCAAGCCGCAATTGGAGATTTCTGCCAAATGGTCTCATTTGCGAGAAAAGCACAGGCTACCCCGAGGCCTGAGTATATGTAGGGAAGCGTCAATCACCTGGGGTCGGGGTCTCTAGTACCTTGAGACGCTCTCGCCATCGCCTAGGGCTCCTTGGAGTTCAAAGCATGTGACCCTGCTATCTGTGTCCTCACGGGGGGTTCAGGGCCAGCCACAGCGGGCATGCGCAGGCATGCCTGGCACACCAATTCATCGTACCAACAGCATCTTCCTTGTCGAGGAAGACACAGAGTGGCGCCACCAAGTGGTGGAAGGAGGCCCTCTTTGGCAGATTTCAGACAGCTTGGGTCTGCCTTCGGATTCGGTCCCTTCTCACCTGTGTGGTCACCTTCGTGAAGTTCAGGTTTCCATGACAACTGCCTATAAAAGGAGCACAATGGCGAGCTGTGACACCACAGTGAGAGTTGAGAGGTCTGTATTTTACAAAGTCTGGGCACAACAGAGCCACATTTTCTTAAATCTTCCATATATACGGGAATTTCATACATATATTTGCATACATATATAGATATATCTATACCTACATCTATAGATAGATATATCTACAGATATATGTCATGTATACTTGGAGGATAGGGGAAACACGCTTTTCTGCCATTAGTACCAAGCCGCAATTGGAGCTTTCTGCCAAATGGTGTCATTTGCGAGAAAAGCACAGGCTACCCCGTGGCCTGAGTATATGTAGGGAAGCTTCAAATTCTGGTGTCGGCGTCTCTAGTACCTTGAGACGCACTCGCCACCGCCTAGGGCTCCTTGGAGTTCAAAGCATGTGACCCTGCTATCTGTATCCTCACGGGGGGTTCTGGGCCAGCACAGCGGGCATGCCCAGGCATGCCTGGCACACCAATTCATCGTACCAACAGCATCTTCCTTGTCGAGAAAAACGAAGAGTGGCGCCACCAAGAGGTGGAAAGAGGTCGTCTTTGGCAGATTCCAGACAGCTTGGGTCTGCCTTCGGATTCGGTCCCTTGTCACCTGTGGGGTCACCTCCGTGAAGTTCAGGTTTCCATGACAACTGCCTACAAAAGGAGCACAATGGCGAGCTGTGACACCACAGTTAGAGTTGAGAGGTCTGTATTTTAAAGGCTGGGCAAAACAGAGACACATTTTCTTAAATCTTCCATATATACGGGAATTTCATACATATATTTGCACATATAAATAGATATATCTATACCTACATCTTTAGATAGATATATCTACAGATATATGTCATATATACATGGAGGATAGGGGAAACACGCTTTTCTGCAATCAGTTTCAAGCCGCAATTGGAGCTTTCTGGAAAATGGTGTCATTTGCGAGAAAAGCACAGGCTACCCCGCGGCGTGGGTATTTGTACGGAAGCTTCAATCACCTGGGGTCGGTGTCTGTAGTACCTTTAGACACTCTCGCCATCGCCTAGTGCTCATTGGAGTCCAAAGCATGTCACCCAGCTATCTATATCCTCACCGGGGTTTCAGGGCCACCCGCAGCGGGCATGCCCAGGCATGCCTGGCACACCAATTCATCGTACCAACAGCATCTTCCCTGTCGAGAAAAACGAAGAGTGGCGCCACCAAGTGGTGGAAAGAGGTTGTCTTTGGCAGATTTCAGACAGCTTGGGTATGCTTTCGGATTCGGTCCCTTCTCACCTGTGTGCTCTCGTCCGTGAGGTTCAGGTTTCCATGACAAATGCGTACAAAAGGACCACAATGGCGAGCTGTGACACCACAGTGAGAGTTGAGAGGTCTGTATTTTACAAAGAGTGGGCACAACAGAGCCACATTTTCTTAAATCTTCCATATATACGGGAATTTCATACATATATTTGCAC
>BNJM01007888.1:64389-100168 GCA_015472975.1 Rousettus leschenaultii
GCGTGCTTGGCCCAAAATTGCATCGTCCCAACGCGCACCCTCCTTGCCTAGGACAACTCAGATGGAGCCACGACGCGGCGCAAAGAGGTCATTTTCGGCAGGGTTTAGACAGCTTGGGTCTGACTTCTGATCGGTCACTTCTCACCTGTGTGGTCACCTCTGTGATGTTCAGTTTTCCATGAGAAATGCGTATAAAAGGACCACAATGGCGAGCTGAGACACAACGGTGAGGGTTGGGAGGCCTCTATTTTACAAAGTCTGTGGACAAAAGAGCCATTTTTACTTAAATCCTCCATATATATGTGCATTTCATTCACATTTTTGCACATATATGTAGATATATCTATACCTACATCTCTAGATTGATAGATTTATATATATACACATATACACTTGGATGATAGGGGAAACACGCTTTTTTACCATCAGTTTCAAGCCGCAATTGGAGCTTTCTGAGCAATGGTCTCACTTGCGAGAAATGCACAGTCCTCCCCATGACTTGGGCATATCTACGGAAGGTTCAGTCATCTGCGTTAGTTGGCTAGAACTTTGAGAAGCTCTCGCCCATCCATAGGGATTCTTGGAGTCGAAATCATGTCCCCCTGCTCTCTGTATCCTCACGGTGGACTCAGGAACAGCCACAGAAGGCATGCCCAGGCATGTAGGCCAACCATTGCATCGTCCTCATGCGCATATCCCTAGTCGGGGAAAAGGTCGAGTGGAGCCACAAAGCGGTAGAAAGAGGTCATTTTCGGCAGATTTCAGACAGCAGTGGGGTGACTTCTGATTCTGGCACATATCACCTGTGGGGTCACCTCTCTGAGGTTCAGTTTTCCCTTGAAATGTGTATAAAAGGACCAATGCAGACCTTAGACACAACGGTGAGAGATAAGAGGCCTATATTTTTACAACCCCTCTGGGCAGCAGAGCCATTTTTTCTTAAATCCTCCATATATACTGGCATTTCATTCATATATTGGCACATATATGTACATATATCTACACCTACACCTCTAGATAGATATATCTATATCTATATACACATATATACATGGAGGATAGGGGAAACATGCTTTTTTGCCACCATGTTCAAGCCGCAATTGGAGCTTTCTGAGCAATGGTCTCGCTTGCGAGAAAAGCACAGGCTACCCTGTTGCCTGGGGTTATGTTGGGAAGGTTCAGGCATCTGCGGTCGGTGGCTGTAGAATTTTGAGAAGCTCTCACCCACCCATATGGCTATTTGGAGTCCTCAGTATGTCCCCCTGCTCTCTGTATCCTCATGGCGGATTCAAGGCCAGCCACAGCAGGCATGACCAGGCATGCCTGGCCCAACATTGCATAGTGCCAACGCCCATCTTCCTTGTGGAGGAAAACGCAGATTGTAGCCACGAAGTGGTGCAAAGAGGTCATTTTCGGCAGGGTTCAGACAGCTTGCGTCTGACTTCTGATCGGCCACTTCTCACCAGTGTGGTCACCTCTGTGAGGTTCAGTTTACCATGAGAAATGTGTATTAAAGACCACAATGGCGAGCTGAGACACAACGGTGAGAGTTGGGAGGCCTCTATTTACAAAATCTGTGGACAACAGAGCCATTTTCACTTAAGTCCTCCATATATATGGGCATTTCATTCATATCTTTGCACATATATGTAGATATATCTATACCTATATCTCTAGATAGATAGATCTATACATATACACATATATACTTGGAGGATAGGGGAAACACGCTTTTTTACCATCAGTTTTAACCGCAATTGGAGCTTTCTGAGAAATGGTCTCGCTTGCGAGAAATGCACAGTCCTTCCCATTACCTGGGCATATCTACGGAAGGTTCAGTCATCTGCGTTTGGTGGCTAGAACTTTGAGAAGATCTCGCCCATCCATAGGGCTCCTTGGAGTCCAAGGCATGTCCCCCTGCTCTCTGTATCCTCACGGTGGATTCAGGGCCAGGCACAGATGGCATGCCCAGGCATGTCTGGCCATCCATTGCTTCGTCCTCACGCGCATCACCCTAGTCAGGGAAAAGGTCGAGTGGAGCCACAAAGCGGTGGAAAGAGGTCATTTTCGGCAGATTTCAGACAGCAGTGGGGCTGACTTCTGATTCTGTCACATATAACCTGTGGGGTCACCTCTCTGAGGTTCAGTTTTCCCTTGAAATGTGGATAAAGGGACCACAACGCAGATCTTAGACACAACGGTGAGAGATGAGAGGCCTATATTTTTACCATGCCTATGGGCAACAGAGCCATTTTTTCTTAAATTCCTCTGCATATATGGGCATTTCATTCATATATTGCACATGTATTTATATCTATATCTATATCTATAACTATATTTATATCTACATCTATATCTATATCAATATCTTTATCTATATCTATATCTATACCTACTTCTATATCTATATCTACACCTACTTCTATATCTATATCTATATCTATATCTATATCTATATCTTGGTCTCTATCTATATCTATATTTATATCTATATATATAACTATATGTATATCTATATCTACATCTACATCTATATTTATATCTATATCTTTATCTATACCTACTTGTGTATCTATGTCTATATCTACATCTATATTTATATCTACATCTACATCTATATCAATATCTATATGTACATCTATATGATCTATATTTATATCTCTATCTATACCTACAACTATATCTATATCTATACCTACATCTATATCTCTGTCTACATCTATATCTACATGTATATTTAGATATAGACATATTTATATACGGAAGCTTAAGAAAACACACATTTTGCCATCAATTTCAAGACGCAAATGAAGCTTTCTGGTCTCGCTTAAGAGAAATGCTCTGTCCTCTGCATGACCTGGGCATATCTACGGAAGGTTCAGTCATCTGCGTTTGGTGGCTAGAACTTTGAGAAGCTCTCACCCATCCATAGGGCTCCTTGGATTCCAAGGCATGTCCCCCTGCTCTCTGTATCCTCACGGTGGATTCAGGGTCAGCCACAGAGGGCATGCCCAGGCATGTCTGGCCCACCATTGCATCGTCCTCACGCGCATCACCCTAGTCGGGGAAAAGGTCGAGTGGAGCCACAAAGCGGTGGAAAGAGGTCATTTTCGGCAGATTTCAGACAGCAGTGGGGCTGACTTCTGATTCTGTCACATATCACCTGTGGGGTCACCTCTCTGAGGTTCAGTTTTCCCTTGAAATGTGCAAAAAAGGACCACAACGCAGACCTTAGACACAACGGTGAGAGATGAGAGGCCTATATTTTTACAACCCCTCTGGGCAACAGAGCCATTTTTTCTTAAATTCTTCCGGATATATGGGCATTTCATTCATATATTGCACATGTATCTATATCTATATCTATATCTATAACTATATTTATATCTACATCTATATCTATATCAATATCTTTATCTATATCTATATCAATATCTACACCTATTTCTACATCTATATTTATATCAATATCTATATCTATTTCTTGGTCTATATCTATATCTATATTTATATCTATATGTATATCTATATCTACATCTACATTAATATCTATATCTATATCTACATCCATATGATATCTATATTTATATCTATATCTATACCTACAACTATATCTATATCTATACCTACATCTATATCTCTGTCTACATCTATATCTACATGTATATTTAGATTTAGATATATTTATATATGGAGGCTAAAGAAAACACACCTTTTTGCCATCAATTTCAAGCCGTAATTAGAGCTTTCTGAGAAATGGTCTCGCTAGCGTCAAATGCACAGTCCTCCCTATGACCTGGGTATATCTACGGAAGTTTCAGTCATCTGCGTTTGCTGGCTAGAACTTTGAGAAGCTCCCCCCCCATCCATAGGGCTCCTTGGAGTCCAAAGCATGTCCCCCTTCTCTCTGTATCCTCACGGTGGATTCAGGTCCACCACAGATGGCATGCTCAGGCATGTCTTTCCAACCACTGCATCGTCCCTACACGCAACTCCCTAGTCGGGGAAAAGGTCGAGTGGAGTCACAAAGCGGTGGAAAGAGGTCATTTTTGGCAGATTTCACACAGCTGAGTGTCTGACTTCAGATTCTGTCACATTTCACCTGTGGGGTCACCTCTCTGAGGTTCAGTTTTCCATCGTAAATACGTATTAAACGACCACAACGGAGATCTGAGACACAACAGTGAGAGATGAGAGGTCTTTATTTTTACAACACCTGTGGGCAACAGAGCTATTTTGTCTTAAATTCCTCCTCATATATGGGCATTTCATTCATATATTGCACATATTCTGTATCTATATCTATATCTATATCTATATCTATATCTATACCTTCTTCTGTATCTATATCTATAACTAAATCTATATCTATATCTATATCCATATCCATATCTATATCTATGTCTATATCTATACCTACTTCTATATCTATATCTAAATCTATCTATATCTATATCTATATCTATGTCTATATCTATATCTATATCTATATCTATATCTATATCTATATCTATATCTATATCTATATCATCTATATCTATATCTATCTATACCTACATAAATATCTACATCTACATCTATATATAGATATAGATATATTTTTATATATGGAGGCTTTGGAAAACACACATTTTTGCCATCGATTTTCAAGCCGCAATTGGAGCTTTCTGAGACATGGTCTCACTTGCGAGTCATGCACAGTCTTCCCCATGACCTGGGGATATGTACGGAAGGTTCAGTCATCTGCAGTTGGTGGCTGTAGAACTTTGAGAAGCTCTCGCCCATCCATATGTCTCCTTGGTGTCCAAAGCATGTCCACCTGCTCTCTGTATCCTCACGGTGGATTCAGGGCCAGCCACAGAGGGCATGCCCAGGCAATCCTTGCCAACCATTGCATCGTCCCTACACGTATCTCCCTAGTCGGGGAAAAGGTAGAGTGCAGCCAACAGGTAGTGGAAAGAGTTCATTTTTGGCAGATTTCAGACAGCTGTGGGTCTGACTTCTGATTCTGTCACATATCACCTGTGGGTTCACCAATCAAGGTTCAATTTTCCATCTGAAACGCGTATAAAAGGACCACAACGACGAGCTGTGACACAACGGTGAGAGATAAGAGGCCTATATTTTTATAACTCCTGTCTACAACAGAGCCATTTTTTCTTAAATTCCTCCCTTTATATGGGCATTTATTCATATATTGCACATATATCTACATCTATATGTATATCTATATCTATACCTATATCTATATCTATATCTACTAATATATCAATATTGATATTGATATCTATATCTATATCTACATCAATATCTATATCTATATCTATTTCTATAGCTATACCTACATCTATATCTATATCCATACCTACATCTATATCTATATCTACATCTATATCTATATCTACATCTATATAGATGTAGATATATTTATATATATATGGAGGCTTGGGAAAACACACCTTTTGTTCTCAATTTCAAGCCGCAATTAGAGCTTTCTGAGAAATGGTCTCGCTTGCGAGAAATGCAGTCTTCCCCATGACCTGGGGATATATACAGAAGGTTCAGTCATCTGCAGTCGGTGGCTGTAGAACGTTGAGAAGCTCCCGCCCATCCTTTGGGCTCCTTGGAGTCCCAAGCATGTCCTTCTGCTCTCCGTATCCTCATGTAGGATTCAGGGCCAGCCCAAGAAATCATGCCCAGGCATGCCTGGCCCACCATTGCATCCTCCCTCCGCACATCTCCCTACTCGGGGAAAAGGTAGAGTGCGGCCAGGGAGTGGTAGAAAGAGGTCATTCTCAGCAGATTTCAGACAGCTGTGGGTTTCACTTCTGATTCTGTCACATATCACCTGTGGGGTCAACTCTCCGAGGTTCAGTTTTCCATCTGAAATGCGTATTAAAGGACCACAACGGACAGCTGAGTCACAACGGTTAGTGATGAGCGGCCTATATTTTTAAACTCCTGTAAGCAACAGAGCCATTTTTTCTTAAATACCTCTGAATATATGGGAATTTCATTCAAATATTGCACATATATCTATATCTATATCTATACTTATACCTACTTCTATATCTATGTCAATATCTATATCGAAATCTATATCTATATCGAAATCTATATCTATATCTATATCTCTACCTACATCTATTCTATATCTATACCTACATCTATATCTATATCTAAATCTATATCTTCATCTATATTGATATAGATATATTTAGATATATGGAGGCTTGGGGAAACACACTTTTTTGCATTCATATTCAAGACACAATTGGAGCTTTCTGAGAAATGGTCTCGCTTGCAAGAAATGCACCGTCTGATCCATGACTTGGGGATATGTCCGGAAGGTTTAGTCATGTGCGGTCGGTGGCTGTAGAACTTTGAGAAGATCTCGCCCATCCATAGGGCTCCTTGGAGTCCAAAGCATGTCCCCCTGTTCTCTGTATCCTCACAGTGGATACAGGTCCAGCCACAGAGGGCATGCCCAGGCATGCCTGGCGCACCATTGCATCGTCCCTCCGCGCATCTCCCTAGTCGGGGAAAAGGTAGAGAGTGGCCTCGACGTGGTGGAAAGCAGTCCTTTTCAGAAGATTTCAAACAGCTGTGGGTCTCACTTAAGATTCTTTCACATATCAACTGTGGATCACCTCTCTGAGGTTCAGGTTTACATCTAAAATGCGTATAAAAAGATCAGAATGGCGAAGAGACAACGGTGAGAGATGAGAGGCCTATATTTTACAACTTATGTGGGCAACAGAGCCATTTTGTCTTATATTCCTCCTTATATATGGGCATTTCATTCATGTATTGCACATATATCTATATCTATATCTACATCTATATCTATATCTATTTCTATATCTATATCTATACCTACTTCTATATCTATGTCTATATCTATATCCATATCTATATCTGTATCTGTATCTATATCTATACCTACATCTATATCTATATCTACACCTACATCTATATCTATATCTATACCTACGTCTATATGTATATCTACATCTATATCTACATCTATATAGATATAGATATAATAATTATATATATGGAGGCTTGGGAAAACACACTTTTTGCCATTAATTTAACCCGCAATTGAAACTTTCTGAGAAATGGTCTCTCTTGCGAGAAATGCACTGTCCTCCCGATGACCTGGGGATATGTACGGAAGGTTCAGTCATCTGCGGTCGGTGGCTGTAGAAATTTCAGAAGCGCTTGCCCATCCATAGGTCTCTTTGGATTCCAAAGCATGTCCCCCTGCTCTCCGTATCCTCACGGTGGATTCGAGGGCAGCCACAGAGGGCATGCCCAGGCATGCCTGGCCCACCATTGCATCGTCCCTCCAGGCTTCTCCTTAGTCGGGGAAAAGGTAGAGTGTAGCAACAAAGTATTGGAAAGAGGTCATTTTTGGCAGATTTCTGACAACTGTGGGTCTGACTTCTGATTCTGTCACATATCACCTCTGGGGTCACCTCCCTGAGGTTCAGTTTTCCATCTGAAATGCGTATAAAAGGAGTACAATGGAGATCTGAGACACAACGGTGAGAGATGAGAGGCCTATATTTTTACAACTCCTGTGGGCAACACAGCCATTTTTTCTTAAATTCCTCCGTATATATGGGCATTTCATTCATATATTTGCACATATATGTACATATATCTACACCTACATCTCTAGATAGATATATCTATATCTATATGGGCATTTCATTCATATATTGCACATATATTTATATCTGTATCTATATCGATATCGATATCGATATCTATATCTATACCTACATATATATTTATATATATACCTACATCTATATCTATATCTACGTCTATATCTACATCTATATATAGATATAGATATATTTATGTATATGGATTCTTGGGAAAACACACTTTTTTGCCATCAATTTCAAGCCACAATTGGAGATTTCTGAGAAATAGTCTCGCTTGCAAGAAATGCACAGTCCTCTCCATGACCTGGTGATATGTACGGAAGGTTCAGTCATCTGCGGTCGGTGGCTGTAGAACTTTCAGAAGCTCTCGGCCATCCGTAGGGCTCCTTGGAGTCCAAAGCATGTCCCCCTGCTCTCTGTGTCCTCACGGTGGATTCAGGGCCAGCCACAGAGTGCATGGCCCAGGCATGCCTGGCCTACCATTGCATCCTCCCTCCGCTCATCTCCCTTGTCAGGGTAAAGGTCAAGTGGAGCCATGAAGTGGTGGAAAGAGGTCATTTTCGGCAGATTTCAGACAGCTGTGGGTCTGACTTATGATTCTGTCACATATCACCTGTGGGGTCACCTCTCAATGTTCAGTTTTCCATCTGAAATGCATATCAAAGGACCACAACGGAGAGCTGAGACACAACGGTGAGATATGAGAGTCCTATATTTTTACAACTCCTATAAGAATCAGAGCCATTTTTTCTTAAATTCCTCCATATATATGGGCATTTCATTCAAATATTGCACATATATCTCTATCTCTATCTCTATCTCTATCTCTATCTCTATCTCTATCATCTATATCTATACCTACATATATATCTATATCTATACCTACATCTGTATCTATATCTACATCTATATATAAATATAGATATATTTATATATATGGAGGCTTGGGAAAACACAGTTTTTTGCCATCTATTTTAAGCCACAATTGGAGCTTTCTGCAATGGTCTCACTTGCAAGATATACACAAACTTCCCCATGGCCTGTGGATATGTAGGGAAGTTTCAGTCATCTGCGGTCGGTGGCTGTAGAACTTTTGGTAGCTCTTGCCACCCTTCGGGCTCCTTGGAGTCCAAGTCATGTCCCACTGCTCTCTGTATCCTCACGGCAAATTCAGTGTTGGCCACGGCGGTCCTGCCCAGGCATGCCTGTCCCACCAGTATTTCACTTTTTCCTTAAGGCCCTTGAGCCACTCGAAGTTGTGACCTCACTTTGCTCTGTATGCATAACGATGAAGGGCCCAGTGAGACAACAACTAAATAAGGAAGTAGACACACAAACGAATAAGATCGCATGCATGCGAGGGTTTATTTTTACCAGATCCTGATGGCTTTCAGTCCTAGCAGACCTCAGGCGATGCTGGCCGAGACAGACATACGATGAGTAGTAATGGCGCCGTATCAATCCTGGGCCAGTTGCTGGGCTATCAACCATCCATCGGCGAAGAGGCCTCTTGTTTGGATGGGCAGAGTCTTAGGCCAAGAAGAAAATCAAGGTATGGAGAAACACACTCTTGTGAGACAGAGAGAGAGCATTGATTCAGGCAGAGTTTCGTGGAGATTTTATGTGTAGCGGTGATGTCTTCAGTGTCTTATCAGCCAGGTGCACGGGTGTCTGGTTATCACTCTCGGTCGAAACAATTTCACTCTTGGGGTCAACAATTTCCATTCTCTTCTGTACTATAAAAAGCATGCTACTGAATAATGTCTGTGTATGAAATGCACAGCAGAAAAGCTAACCATAACCCTAAAAATAACACTACACTAACACTAAACCTAACACTAAACCAAAAACTAATACTTTGACTAACCCTAACCCTAACACAAACCCCAACATAACCCTAACTCTATTTTTTACCATAACCCTAAACCTAACCCTAACACTAAACCTAAATTCTGAACCTAACCCGACACATAACCCTAACTCTAACTAACCCTAACCTTAACTCTAAGCCTAAACTGAATTCTAACCCTGACCCTAAACCAAACCCTATCTCTAACCCTAACCCAAAATCTCACTCCAATCCAACCCAAACTCTAAACCTTAGTCAAAATAGAAACTTTCATCTTTCTCCTATATCTAACCGTAAACCTTACACTACCACTAACTTTGAAACCTATCACTAACGCAAATTCGAACCCTAAACCTATCCTATACCCTTGCTCTAACCATAATTTTAAACCTAAATCTAAATTTAAAATTTAATCTTACACCTAACCATAACCCTAACCTTAACACACCCTAACCATAAGACTAAACTGAACTTAAACACTAACCCTTTCTCTAAACAGAACCCTAATTTTAACCCTAACCCTAACCCTAATTCTAATCCTAACCCTGAACCTAACCCTAACCATAAACATAACCCTAACCATGAAGCTACCCTAACTGTAACACTAAACCTAACCATGAAGCTACCCTAACCGTAACACTAAACCTAACCCAAACACTAAGACTTCCAATAACCCTCTACCTAACTCTAACCCTAACCCTAACAGTAACCTAACCCTAACCCTAACCTAAACCAAATTCTAACCCTAACGCTAACTTTAAAACTAAACCCTAACTCTAACCCTAACCCCTAACCCTTAACCTAACCCTAACCCTAACCTAACCCTAAATCTAACCCTAATCCTAAACCTAACACTAACCCTACCCTAACCCTAAACCAAACCCTATCACTAACACTTAAAGTCACTCTAATTCCAACCCTAACCGAAACTAAAAACCTTAGCCACAATTGAAACATTCATCTTACTCTGAACTCTAGCCATAATACTACCCTAAACTTAACCCAAAATCTAACATAAACACTAACCCTTTCACTAACCCTACCCTGACCCTAACCCTAACCTAACCCTAATTCTAAAACTAACCCTAACCCTAATGCTAACCGTAACCTTAAACTGAACCCTATCTCTAAGTCTAACACAAACTCTAACTGTAACCCTGACACAAACTCTAAACCTGGGCCAAAATTGAAACTCTCAATTTACTCCTAACCTTAATCCTAAACCTAACTCTAACACTAACTTTGAACCCTATCACTAAATCAAATCCTAACCCTATCCGTAACTGAAACCCTTACTCTAACCATAATTCTAAACCTAAATCAAAGTCCAAAATTTAATCTTACACCTAACCATATTTATAGCGATAGCACTACCCTAACCCTATCCCTACCTAACCTTTAACCAAATCAAATCTTTCATTATGCTGCTAACCATAAACCTACCCTAACACTAATACTAAAACTGAACCTGAATCCATACTTAAATCTTACTCCTAAACCTAAACATAACACTAAACTGAAAACCAAACCTAATACTAACCCTAACTTAACCCTAAACGTAAAAGAAAATCCAAGCTTTAGACTTCATACTAACCCTAACACTAAACCTAATCCTAACCTTAAACCTTAACCCTTACACTAATTCTAACATTAATATGAAACTAAAGATAAACCTAAGTGCAAACTCAATCATAATCCTAACCCTAACACTAGCCCTAGCCCTAACATTAACACTAACCCTATGACAACTCAAACCCTAATCCTAACCAAACCCTAAACCTAACCCTAAACCTGACCCTAACTCTAACCCTAACCTAATCCTAACCCTAACCCTACCCTTACCTTTACCCTAACCCTAATCCTAACTCTAAATCAAACCTAACCCTAAACCTAACCCTATATCTAACACTAAACCGAACCCTAATTCTAACAAAACCCTAATCCTAACCTAAACCTAAACCCTAACCCTAACCCTAACTGTAACTCTAAACCAAACCCTCACTAAATCTGATTGAACTCTAAATCTAACACTAACAAAAACTCTAAATGTTAGCAAAAACTGAACATTTTATCTTATTTTAACCCTAACCCTAAACCTAACACTAACACTAATTTTGATCCCTATCACTAAAGCAAATCTTAACCCTAACCCTAACCCAAACCCTTAATCTAACCATAATTCTAACGCAAAATCTAAATAGAAAATTTAATCACACACCTAACAGTAACACTAACCATAACACAACCCTAATTATAAACTTAACTTAACCAAAAGACAAACCCTTTACTAACCCGAACACTAACCCTAACCATAACCCTATACCTCACTTAACCCAATCCCTAACCCTAACCCTAAACTTAACCCTAACACTAACCTTAACCCTAACCCTAACCTAACCCTAAAGCTAAACCTAACTCTAACCGTAGCCTAACCCTAACCCTGAACCAAAACCTAACCCTAACCCTAATTCCCTCCCTAACCCTAACACTAAAACTTACCTAGACCTAACCCTGACCCTAATTCTAACCGTAACCCTAAACTAAACCCTGTTACTAACCCTTACCCAAACTCTTAATCTTAGCCAAAATTGAAATTTTCACCTTACTTCTAACCCTAACCCTAAAACTAACACAAACACTAACATTGAAACCTGTCACTAATCCAAATATTAACCCTAAACATAACAGAAACCCTAACTCTAACCATAATTCAAACCCTAAATCTAAATCCAAAATTTAATCTTACACCTAGCCATAACCCTAACAATAACAATACCCTAACCCTAACACTAATCCTAACTCAATCACTAATTCTTTGACTAACCCTAACCCTAACATAACCCTAACACTAACCCTAAACCTAACACTAAACCTAAACACTAACCCTAAACCTAACCCTAACCTTAATCCTAAACCAAACCCTAAACTTAACACTAAACCTAAACTAATGCTAACCCTAAGTCTAACCCTACTGAACCCTATCACTAACCCTAAACCAAAACCCATCACTAACCCTAACCCAAATTCTAACCCTAACCCTAACCCTAAACCTAACCCTAACCCTAACCCTAACCCTAACCTAACACTAAACCTAACCCTAACCCTAACCCTAACCTAACACTAAACCTAACCCTAACCCTAACCTTAACCATAATCCTAAACCAAATCCTGAAACTATGCCTAACCCAAACTCTAACTCCAAGCCTAACCCAAACTCTAAAACTTAGCCAAAATTGAAACTTTCATCTTACTCATAACCCTAACCATAACACTACCTTAACCCTAATCCTAAACCTAACTGTAAGACGTAGAAGCTTGCTGCATGCCAGTGGCTCAGTTCAAAGGAATTTGTCCAAGCATTTTTCTTTATAGATTCAAAATTGATGATGAAAAGTCCTGAGATCCCAGCATTAATCCTCTAACAGTGTGTCAACGCACTGGGAAATTTCAACTCTTATGAACATTCCACGATGCGTTTATGCTTCAATGAAATGGCGTTCATGAGATAAAGCAAGACAATCACGAATTCTCCATAAAGTTTTCTCCATCCATTCCCCTGGACACTACAAGAAGGATCCAGTGACTTCTGTTAACTTTGGCCGAGAAACACTGCACACTGGAAATGGTAAATATCCACAGCTCTAGCTACGGAAAGCTGATGTTGCGCTCGTATGTGTTCACATAGTATTAGCTGATGTTTTGTTTGAGACTATGGCTCTCTAAGGCGTATTGCTCTGCTGTGGATGATACTGAAATCCCAGGGTTAGCAGAAAGCTACAGTCGTATAAGACCGATATTGTACTTCCCTTAGAATCAGTACATGGAGACAGAGCTCTTTGTCAAATCAGAAAAGTATTCAATAATGTAAACTTAAGGACTCTACACTTCCTCCTCAGTGAGTGCTGCTGGAGGCTCCACGAGACACACTGATATCAGCACTGAGTCATTGTTCACCTGCCCTTCTGGCTTAACCAAGGCAGGTATTCAAAAACCCGTTTCCTTGAACTGTGGTACGATCTTTCTTTCGCTTTAACAGTCTTTTATGTCCAGTACATGGGAAGAAAGAACTATAGTATTGAACAGCATCCACACCTCTTTATGATGACTGGTTGAGTCCTCTTCAGCGCTCGTGCTCCCGTCAACACAGGGCAGCCATCCCTCCAGTTTGTACGAGTATTCATTATCAAAACTGTCAGCATTCACTAATGGTATTCCTTCTTTGCTGATGTGAGACGAGTCCCAGAACGCTTACACACAACACACGTCAAATCTCCCCCGAGCTCAACATGGAAGGAAAAACTAATGACGAATGATCACAAGACATGGATGATGCATTCAGGAACAGAAGCATGCAGAATACAAGCTGCCACATTCAAATTTCTTGCCTGAAGCTTTTATCATCACAGACATCTAACCTCCTGTTAAACGTCGTGGCATCCCAGCAAGATGTTTAGCAGAGTGTCAGAGCATCTGAAGTAACATCTTTGAAAGTCACTTCCCATATCCATAGGAGTTCTAAATCATATCACTGTTGATTTAGGGAAAGGCTCTCCGAGGACACAGATTACAACCTCATCCTCACCCAAAACATTCTCATCACTTTCCCCTGGACACTAGAAGGAAGGTGCAGGGGCCACTCTTTATTTTCGGCCTGGGAACATTCCACAATATTCGTACTTAAGACGCACTGCGCTAAGCCCAAGGACAGCTGTCATAGCATCAGTTTCTCTTCAAGTATTGTAAGGAGATGCTTTGTTCGACAGCACAGCTCTCTAAAGAGTATTTTGCCACTCTCTGCAGTGCTGTAAAGGCGAGCGATTAAATACCAACAGTCGTGTCAGCATGGGTTTTCTGTTCCCTGTGGTCGAGAACACGACAGTGAATATGGCTCCCAATAAATGTATCCAAGGTCAACACTGTAACATTTTCCTCTACATAGTCTGAGTGCTGCAGAAATACTCTGTCAGTACCATTGAATGGCGAACTGCATTTCTGGCCAGCAGACATACTTACTCAATAACAAGCGTCTACGAATTTTGATACAAATGTTCAAATGTTTTGATACAAGTGTTTTCAGTCCTCTCTGAGGGAAGAAACGAAATATATTTTTGAACCAGCATCCCAACTCGTTTCTCACAGATGTTTCGGTCCTCCTCAACATAGAGGCTACCTTCAAACCCATGGAAGGCTGTTCCCGCTTTGTACAAATTTTCAGTATGAAAATGTCAGTTTTCACTAGTCGCTTTCATAGTTGGAAGATGTTAGGAGAGTCCAAAGTTGCTTATGTACTGCCAATATCCTGTCATTTGTTAGAGCAATACAGAAAGCAGAATGATGATAAATATTCACTTACATTATTCGATATGTTTGGCGTACCTCTAAGTAGTAGAAGCTTGTGGCATGGCAGTATCTCAATTCAAAACCATTGTTCCAAATGTTTTTGTTTATATATTCCATATTTATTAGGAAAACTGCTGAGATTCCAGCATTAATGCTCTAAGTGTTTTAGTCCCTTTGAGTGAAGGCCTTGGGAAATTTCAACATTTATATAAATTGCACTATGCAGTCATGCTTCATATATGGAATTGAGTTTATTAGAAAAAAGCAATAGAATCAGGTATTCACCATTAAGACTTCTTTTTCTATTCCATTTGAAACTACAAGAACGATCCGCTAAACCTAGCACCTAAACTAATGATCCGCTAAACCTAGCACTTAACTAACTCTATGTCTATCCCTAAACCTAACCCTAACCCTAATCCTAGACTAACCCGAACCCTAACCCTAACCCTAACACTAAACCTAGCCCTATCCCTAAACATAAACCAAAATCCAAACTTCAATCTAAATCCGAACCCTAACCCAAACCCTAAATCTAAACCTAAACCTAAACCTAAAACCGAAATTTGTTCTTATTGCTAAACCTAAACCTAATCCTCAACCAACCCTAACCCTAACCCTAACCCTAACCCTAACCAAACCCAACTCTAAATTATACCCTAACCCTAACTCTAACCTAACTCTAAACCTAACTCTAAACCTAAATTAAAACGTAAAATTTACTTCAAATCCTAACTCTAACTCTAAGCCTAACTCTAACCCTGAACCTAAACATAAACCTAAATCCAAACATTATCAAATCATTAACCCTAACCCTGAACCTAATCCTACCCTAATTCTAACACTAACCCTAAACCTATCCCTAATCCTAACTTTAACACTAAATACTAAATCCTAATGCTAAACCAAAACCTATCCTTAATCCTAACCTTAAAACCTAACCCTAAACCAAAATCCAAACTTCAATCTTACTTCTACAACTAAACTTAACCCTAACCCTAACACTAACATTAACATTATCACCAAACCTAAACTCTAACCCTTATACTAACCCTAACCCTAACATAACACTAAACCTAAATAAAAACTTTAATCATATGTTTAATCCTAACCCTAACCCTAACACTAACGCTAATCTTAGCCTAACACTAACCCTAAGCCTAACCATAATCCTAAAACTAACCCTAACCATATGCTAAACCCTAACCCTAAACCTAACCCTAACCGTAACACTAAAGCTAAACCTAACGCTAAAATACCCTTTATGCTAATGCAAACACTAACCCTAACTCTAAGCCTATCCCTAAACCTGGCGCTAAACTTAACCCAAACCATAACCTTAATTGTAACTTTAATAGTAACTCTAACTAAGCATAAGCCTTACCCTAACCCTAACCTTAACCCTTACCCTAACCTAACCATAAATCTAAACCAAAATATTAATTTTATTCCTAACCCTACCATAACGCTCACCTTAACACTAACCATAACCCTAAACCTAAACCCTCACCATGACCTAACCCTAAGATAAACCATAACCACAACACTAAACCTACTCTAACCCACACCCTAACCCTAATCATAATCGGATCCATAAAACCTAACCCTAACCCGTTTCTAACCCTGACCCTAACACTAAACCTAAAATTAAATTCATAATTTAATCTTACACTTAACACTAACCTTAACACTAAACCTAACCCTAAACCTAAATCTAATCCTGTGCCTAAACCTAAATCAAATTTTAATCTTACTATTAATCAAACCATAACCATAACCCTGAACATAACCCTAAACATAGACCTAACCCTAAACATAACCAAAAATTCAAATTTCAATCTTACTCCTGAACCTACCCTAAGCCTAACACTAAACCTAACACTAACCCTAACCCTAAACCCAAACACTAACACTAACTCAAATTCAAAACCTGACCCAAAACCGAACCCAAATTCTAACTCTAAACTGAATCCTAAAACGAAAACTAAATCGAAAATTTAATTTTACTCCTACCCTAAACCTACCCCTAACCCTAAACATAAACCGAAATCCAAAATTCAATCTTACTCCTAAACCTAACTGTAACCCTAAACCTAAATCTAAAACTATACCTAACCCTAACACTAAACCTAACTGTAATTCTAAATCTAACCCTAACCCAAAACCTAACGATAACCCTAAACTAATCCTAACCCTAACCCTAACCCTAAACTCTAACACTTACCCTACACTCTAACCCTAACCCTAAATCTAACCCTAATCCTAACCCTACACTAACCCTAATCCAAAACATGACCTTAAACCTAACCCAAATTCTATCTTTAACCCTAACCCAAAGTCTATATTCAAAATTTAATCTTACTCCTAAACCTAACCCTAACCCTAACCCTAACACTAACCTTCACTCAAATCTAAAATCTAACCCTAAACATACACTAAACCCTAACCCTAACCCTAAACATAAACCGAAATACAAACTTCAATCTTATACCTAACCCTAACCTTAACCCTAACCCTAAACCTACCCTAAACCTAATACTAAATCTAAACCCTAACCCTAACTCTAATCCAAACCTTAAACCTAAACCTAACTGTAACCTTATTCTAAATATTAATCAAAACTTTGATGTTACCTTTAACTCTAACCCTAACCTTAACGCTAACCCTATTTCTAATCCTAATTATAACCCTAACCCTAAATGCGAACTGAAATCCAAACTTTACACTCACACAAATCCATAATGCTAAACATAACAGTAACCCTAACCTTAACTCTAACCCAAACCATAAATCCTAAACCTAATGCTAACACCAACCATAACTCTAAACCTAAATCTAAATCCAAACTTTAATCTTACACTTAACTCTAAACCTAACCCTATACCCTAACTCTAACTGTAATCCTAACATAACCCTAACCATAAACCTAAAATGAAATGGAAACTTATAACAAACCGTACACCTAACCATAACCCTAACCCTAATTCTAAAACTAAACCTAAATCCAAATTTAAATCTTACTCCTAAACCTAACCCTAACCTAACCCTAGACTCTAGCCCTAATCCTAACCCTACCCTAACCCTACTCTAACCCTAAACATAAACCAAAATCCAAACTTTAAACTTACTCCTAACACTAAACCTAACCCTAATCCTAACCCTAACTCTACCCTAAACCTAACACTAATCCTAACCCTAACTCTAACCCTTACCCTACCCTAAATCCTAACCCAAACACTAACCCTAACTCAACACTAAAGCTAAAATCAAAATATAATTTTACACCTAACCCTAACCCTAACCCTAAACCTAACCCTAACCCTAACCCTAACGAACCTGGAACCTAACCCTATACCCTAACCCTAATGCTAACAGGAACCTAACCCTAAATCAAACCCTAACCCTACACCCTAACCCTAAACCAAACCCTACTCTTACCTTAACCCTTATCCTACCCCCAAATCCTAATTCTAAACCTAATCCTAAACCTAATCATAACCCTAATGCTAACTCTGGCCTAACACTAAACCTAACCCTACCCATAACCCTAACTTCAACCCTAATACTAACACTAAACCCTAATATTAACCCTAACCCTAACCCTAAACCTAAACCTAAACCTAAAATGAAAGCCAAACTTTAACCTTACTCCTAACCGTAAATTTAACCTAACACTATCCCTAACCCTAACTGTAATTATATAACCTAACCCTAAACCTAAGCCTAAATATAATCCTAACCCAAAATCTAACCCTAAATCCAAATTATAACCTTACCTCTAACCCTAACCCTAACCCTAACCCTAAACCTAAATAGAAACTTTAATCTTACTCCTAAACATAACCCTAACCCTAATCCTAACCCTAACACTAAACTTAAAACCTAACCCTAACCCTAAATCAAAATTTAATCTTACTGGTAACTTTTACCCTAACTCTAACTCTAACCCTAAACCTTTACCCCAAACATAACCCTAATTATAAACCTAACCCTAAACCTAAACAAAAAACTAAAATGAATGCACATTTTAATCTTTCTTCTACCCCTAATTGTAACCCTAAAACTAACCTAAATGCTAAACCTTGCCTAAAACTAACCCTAACCCTAACTATGACCCTAAGACCTTATCCTAAACCTAACACTAATCCCTAACCCTAACCCTAACCCTTAACTAACCCTAAAACTAAACCAAAAATTCAACTATTATTTCACTCCTACCCCTATCCATAACCCTAAACCTATCCCTAAATCTAATGCTAACCCTATCCCTAAACATTTACCCTAAACCTTAACCTATAACTAACCCTAAGCCGAATCCTAAACCTAACGATAAACCTCATACCGACCTTTAATCTTACTCTTAAACCTAACGCTAACTCTAACCCTAACACTAACACTAACATGAACCCTAAACTCTAATGATAACCCTAACTCTAACTCTTAACCTAACCCTAATGCTAACCCTAACCCGAACACTAATCCTAAATCCAAATTTAAACTTAATTCTAACCCTTACCCCAAATCTAATCCTGACCCTAACCTAAATCCTACACCTAACCCTAACTATAACCCTAACCCTAACCTAACGCTAACCCTAAACCTAACCATAAACCCTAACCCTAACCCTAACCCTAACCCTAACCCTAACTCTAACCCTAACCCTAAACCGAAAGCCAAATTTTAAACTTACTCCTAATACTAACCCTAACACTAACCCTAAGCTTAATCCCTAACCCTAATTCTAAACCTATCCCTAAAAGTAAACCAAACCATTATCCTAACACTAAACCTAAATCAAAACATTAATTTTACTCCTAACCATAACCACATTTCTAACCCTACCACTAAGTCTAACCCAAACCATAAACCCTATAAATAACCCTAATCCTAACCCCAACCTTTACCCTGACCCTAACTCTACTCAAACCCTGACCCTCACCCTCACCATAAACTTAACCCTAAACATAATTCTAACCTTAACCCCAACCATAAACCCTAACCATAACCCTAACCCTATCCCTAACCTAACCTTAACAAAATAAAATCTTTCATCTTACTGCTAACTCCAAATCTACCCTAACCCAAAAACTAAAACTGAACCTAAATCCAAACTTAAATCTTACTCCTAAACCTAACCATTACCCTAAACCTAAACCCTAAACCTAATACTAACCCTAACCCTAACCCTAAACATAAACAAAAATCCAAACTTTAGACTTACTCCTAACCCTAACCCTAAAACTAATCTTAACCCAAACCCTAACCCTTACCTTAGTTCTAATCCTAACTCTAACCCTAACCATGAACCTAAAGATAAACCTAAGTGCAAAGTTCAATCTTACTCCTAACCCTAACACTAGCCCTAACCCTAACCCTAACCCTAACCCAAGCACTAAACTCAAAACATAACCCTAAACTTAACACTACCCTAACCTTAACACTAATACTAAACCTAAGTCTAAATCAAAGCCTACCCTAAAACCTAACACAAACCCTCACCCTAACACCAACAGTAAAGCTAAAATCAAAATATAATCTTACTCCTAAACTTAACCCTAAACCTAACCCTCACCCTATCCAACCCAGAACCAAAACCCATACTCTAACCCTAACGCTAACAGGACCATACCCCTAAATCTAACTCTCACACTACTCCCTAAACCTAAAGTTAACCCTAACCCTAACCCTAACCCTAACCCTAACCCTTACCCTACCCCTGAACCTAACCCTCATCTTACCACTAAACCAATAATTCTAAATCTAATCCTAAACCTAACCCTAACACTAAATCCTAACCCTTAAACTAACCCTAATACTTACCCTAAACCTAAATTTAAACTGAAAGCCAAACTTTATTCTTACTCCTAACCATAACATTAACCCTAACCCTAACCCTACCCTGAACCTAACACTAACCCGAACCGTAACCCTAAACCGAAACCAAACCCTACACCTAAACGAAAGCCTAAACCCAACCCTACCCTAAACCTAACCATAACCCTAACCCTAACACGAACCCTAATCCTAACCCTAACCCTAAAACTAACCTTATAGCCTAACCCTAACCGTAACCCTAAATTAACCCTGACCATAAACCTAAACAGAAATTAAAAGGTACAACTGATTCCTAACCCTAAAACTAACCCTAACCTTAACACTAACTGTAACACTAAACCTAAATCCAAGCTTCAACCTTCCTCCTAAATCTAACCCTAACACTAATCCTAACATTAAGTTTGAACCCTAACGCTAATCCTCACCCTAACCCTAAACCTAAACGTAAAACAAACCCAAACTTTAAATTTACTCCTAACCCTAACCTTAACCCTAATCCTAACCCTAATCCTTAACCCTTACCTTACTCTAACACTAACTCTAACCCTAACCATGAACTTAAATCTAATCCTAAGTGCAAAGTTCAATCTTACTCCTAACACTAACTCTAACGCTAACCCTAACCGTAGCACTAAATCCAAAACCTAACCCTAACCCGAAACCTACCCTAACCCTAACACTAATCCTAACCCTAAATCTAACCATAACCCTACTCAAACCCTAAACCTAACCCCAACGCTAAAACTAACTCTTACTCCTAAACCTAACCCTAACCCTAAACCTATACCCTAACCCTAATGCTAACAGGACGCTAACATTAAATCTCACCCTAACAATACACTCTAACCCAAAACTTAACCCTAACCCTAAATCCAACCCTAACCATAATTCTAACCAAAAACCCTAATTCTAACCCTAATCCTAACCCTAACCCTAACACTAACACTAACATCAAACATAAACCCTAACCCTAACCCTAAATCTAATGCTATCCCTAACCCTAACCTACCCTAAACCTAAATCAAAATTTAATCTTACTGCTGACACTTCCCATAACCCTAACTCTTACCCTAAACCTTAACCCTAACAATAGCCCTAACCATAGAACTAACCCTAAACCTAAACCTAAAAGTAAACCGAATGTAAACTTTAATCTTACTGCTATACCTAATTGAAACCCTAACACTGAACCTAACACTAAACTTCGCCTAACAATAACCCTAATCATAACCCTAAGAGCATACCCTAAACCTAACACTAAATCAAAAACCTAACCCTAAACTAATCCTAAACCTGAAATGAAAGTCCAACTTTTATTTTACTCCTAACCCTAACCCTAACCCTACACAAACCCTGACCCTAATTCTATACCTAAACCTAACCCTAACCCTAATCTTAACCCTAAGAATAACCCTAAATCTATACCTAAACCGAAAATAAAGTTTGATTGTACCCCTAACCCTAAACCTAACCCTAACACTAACTGTAACTGTAACCCTAACCCTAACATAAAACCAACCCTAAACCCTAACACTAACCCTAACCCTAACACTAACATAGCCCTAAACCTAAATCAAAAATTTAATCTTTCTTTTAACCCTAACGCTAATCCTAACCCTAACCCAAATCCTAGTCTAACAATAAAACTAACCCTATCCATAACCCTAACAATATCCCTAACCCTAACTGTAAACCCTAACGCTAACCTAACATTATCCATAACCCTAACCCTAATCCTAAACTTAAACCTATACCTACCCTAATACAAGATACAAACTTTAATCTTACTCCTACCCTAAACCTAACCCTACTCCTAACCCTGAACTAACCCTAAAACTTACCATAACCCTAACCCTAAACTTAACGCTAACTTTACATCTAACCCTACACCCTAACCCTAACCCTAACCCTAATTCTAACCCTAAGCCTAACCATAACTGTAACCCTAAAACTAAAATGAAATCAATATTTAAACTTTTCATAACACTAATCCTAACCTTAACCCTAACCCTACACCACTACCCTAACCCTAACCCTAATCCTAACCCTAAGCATAATCCTAGCCCTAAGCATAATCCTAACCCTAGACTTAAACCGAAATTGTAACTTTAATCTTACTCCTAACACTAACCCTAACTCTAATCTTAAAACCGAACCCTAATCCTACCCCTAACCCTAACACTAACCTTAACTCTAAACCTAAATCCAAACTTTCATCTTACTTATAAACCTAATGTTAAACTTACCCGAAAGCCAACACTAAACTCTAACTCTGACACTAACCCTAACTGTAAACCTAACCTAAGTCTAAATCTAAATAACAACTTTAATCTTACTGTTATCCCTAGCACTAACACTAACCCTAAAATTTACCCTAAGTAACCATAACCCTAAAACTAACCATAACCATAACCATAACCATAACCCTAACACTAACACTTAACCCTAAACCTAACACTAACACTAACCCTAACACTAACCCTAAACTGAAAGCCAAATGTTAATCTTACCCCTTAAGTTAACCCTAACCCTAATCCTAACACTAACACCAGCCCTAAACCCTAACACAAACCCTAACCCTAACGTTAACATAGCCCTAAACCTAAATCAAAAATTTAATCTTTCTTTTAACCCTAAACCTAACCCTAACCCTAACCCAAATCATAGCCTAACAGTAACTTAACCCTATCCATAACCTTAACAATACCCGTAACCCTAACTGTAAACCCTAAATTAAACCCTATCTTTTACCCTAACCATAAACGTAACCCTAACCCTAACCCTAATCCTAAAACCAACCGTAACCCGTACACTAACCCAAATTCTTACTCTAAACCTAACCCTAACCCTACATAAAATCACAATACAGTCCTAATCTTAAACTTAACCCTAACCTTAACACGAACCCTAACACTAACTATAACCCTAACCAACTGAGACCCTAACCCTATACCCAAACCCTAATTCTGACCTAAACCTATCTATAAAACTAAACCGAAATTGAAAATTTAATATTATTCCTAACCCTAACCCTAAACATAACCCTAAACCTAAGCCTAACGCTAATCCTAACCCTAAACATAACCATAAACCTAAATCCAAAATTTAATCTTACTTCTACCCTGTCACTAACTCTAACATTAATACTACTCTAAATGTAACCCTAACCCTAACCCTATCCCTGACACTAAACCTAACCTTAACCCTATCTCTACACTTTAACCCTAACCCTAACCCTAATCTTAACTGTAAGACTAACCCTAACCCTAAACCGAAACCGAAATCAAACTTTAATCTTACTCTTAACCCTAAACCTAACCCAAACTCTAACCCTAACTGTAACCCTAACACTAAACAGTAACCATAACCCTAACCCTAACCCTAAACCTAAACCTAAACCTAACCCTAAACCTAACCCTAAAACTAAATACAAACTTAAATCTTACTCCTACTCTAACCCTTACCCTAATCCTAATACTATCCTAACCTGAATTTAACCCTAATCATATCCCTAACACTAACCCTAACATTACACCTCACCCTACATGCTAACCATAATCCTAACCCTAATTCTAACCCTAATCCTAAGCCTAAACATGACCAGAAATCAAACTTTAAACTTACTCCTAACTCTAACCCTAACCTGAACACTAACCCTAAACCCTAATCCTAACCCTTACCCTAATCCTAAACATAACCCTAACACTAACCCTAAACCTAAATCGAACTTCAAATTTTAATCTTACAACCAATTCACACCCTAACCCTAAACCTAATGCTAACCCTAACCCTAAACTTATCACTAACACCAACCCTAAACCCTAAACCATACCCATAACCTTAACCCTGACCTAACTCTAAACCTAAATCAATAATTTAATTTTAATTTTAACCCTAAACTTAACCCTAAACCTAACCCTAATTGAAACTTATCAGTAAACCTAACCCTAAACATATCCCTAACCCTAACCCAAACCCTAACTATAAACCCTAAACCTAAACCTAACCCTAACCCTAAACGTAACCCTAACACTAACCCTAACCCTAAACTTGAACCTAAACAGAAATCCAAATTGTAGTCTTACTATTAACCCTGATCCTAATCAATCCTAATTCTAATCCCGAACCCTAACCATAACTCTAATCCTATTCCCAAACCTAACCACACTTTAATCTTATTCCTAACCTTAACCCTAACCTTAAGCATTACCCTAACCCTAACCTTAAGGCCAAACCTAAAGGCTAACCCTAACCCTAAACCTAACCTAAACTTAAATCCATAATTTAATCTTACTCCTAACTCTAAACTTAACCCTAAATCTAAACCTACCCTAACCATAACACTAACGCTAACGTTAAACCTAAATTCAAACTTCAATCTTTCTCCTAAGCAAAACCCTAACCTTAACCCTAAAGCTTACCCTAAACCTACCCCTACCCTAAATCCTAACTCTAACCTTAACCCAAACCCTAAAACTAACACTAAACCTAACGCTAAACCAATTCTTTAACCTAATCTGAACATTAATCCTAACATTGAGCCTAAACTTAACTGTGACCTAAACTTAACCCAAACGATAAGCTTAGCCGTAACTTTAAAAGTAACACTAAACTAAGTACAACCCCAACTGCTAATACTAAACCTATCCCTAAAATTAACTCTACCCTTAACCCTAAACTTAACCAAAACCCCATTTTAACCATACCCTGATGCTAACACTAACCCTAACCCTAACGTTAACCCTATCTTAACCTAACCCTACCATTAACCAAAACCATAACCCTAACCCTAACTAACCGTAACCATATCACTAAACTTAACTCTAACCCTAACTATAAACGCAAAACCAAAACCTAAATCTAAATGCAAATTGAAAATAATAAACCCAACACTAAATCTAACCCTAATCCTAACTCTAAACCTAACGTTAACCATAACACTAACCGTAGCCCTAAAATTGACAATAATACTATATCAAAACTTTAAATATAATTTTTACTCTAACCCTAACCCTAATTCTAAACCTAACCCTGGCCCTAACGATAAACCTATATCCAAACTTTAAACATACTACTAGTTTGAAAACTCTCTTTGGAGATGTAAGCTATTTGCCCTCACTCACTGAATTGATTGTCTGTGCAGGGAATCAAACCCTATTTCCTGCCCAGTCATTTCCAAAGAGAGATTATCTGAAACACAACCGGCACAGTGCCTCTTTGTCGAGAAAGCAATAAGAAGAGGCTTCCCGGAGTGCCTTTTGCATAGGAACCGTGTTGGGCACCCTTTCTTTGGAGGACTGCTTCCAACCTGTGTTCTCAACAGTGCCAAAGCAACAAGGAGAAGTAAGGTGATCAGGCATTCAAATGGACATTTGGGCCTTCTCCGGAAGACATTTCAGGAGAGACGCTAACACACTACGGGAGCCTTAAAGCTGGCTTCCAGAATCTGCTTAGTCATCACCAGAGATCACTCTGACTAATATTCTTGGCTCAACACTTAGACTGGAAATAGGTCAAGTCCCAGGGTTCTCTGTAGCCATGGTGCTCTAATGGCATTGCTTTTGGATCTTCTTGGAATATGACTTGCGCTACCTGCAGAAGAGTTTTAAGAGATGAAACGAAAATTCTCCTGTGGGAAGAGAGCATTTCCCCTTCCCACAACTGCAAAGTGTAAAGACATCTGCATAAAGTGGCAGGTTCCTGGAGATTAATTAGTACCAAGTGCGATTAGGCAGCAAGACTCCAGAACGTAATATCTACTAAAATGTCATCAGAGGTTCTTGCTCATTATGGAAGTATGTGTGTCATCGACCATGAAATCTGGATCTCCTAGAGACACTACACAGCAAATGACCAAAAGTCACTCTGTGGAATGCCTCTCTCCTCTACTAAGAAGTCCGGCGAGTGATTGTGAGTGATGTTTTTCAAGTCTGTACATCAGCATCCGCAATTGGGAAGATATAGAGAACGTGACAGAGTTTCTCCCCTGCAAGGCATGTAATTCCCATTGGATTTGAGCAAGTTCTTTGGGCCAGCGTCACAGTGCCTGGGGCAGCTCTATTCCATTCTGCCTGGATCGTCGCCCTGTTAAAGAAGTTTGCTGTGTGACCCTGTTGAAAATGAGAGTTCTTTACAGTTCCATATAGTTTGAAAACTCTCTTTGGACATGTAAGCTGTTTGCCCTCACTCTCTGAATTGATTGTTTATGCATGGAGTCAAACCCTATTTCCTGCCCAGTCATTTCCAAAGAGAGATTATCTGAATCTCAAAAGGCACAGTGCCCCTTTGTTGAGGAGGCAATGAGAATGCAGCGTTCTGAGTGTATTTGATTAGGAAGCATGTTGGGCATTCTTTCTCTTGAGGTTTGCTTGCAACCTGTGTTCTCAGCAGTGCCAAAGCACAAAAGACAAGTAAGTTGTGATGAGGCCTTCCAATGGACATTCAGGGCCTTCTCCTGAGACATTTCAGAGTAGGAGACTAACACACTGTTGGAGCCTTAGAGATGGCTTCCGAATTTGCTTATTCATCAACAGAGATCATTCTGACCCATACTCCTGGGGGCAATACCTAGACTGGAAACACTTCAGGTCCCCAGACTTCTCTGTAGGCATCATGCTCTACTTGCATTGCTTTCGGCAGTTCTAGTATATACACTGCACTGCTGCAGAGGAGTTTAAGGGGGACAAGGAAATTTACCTGTGGGCAGAGAGCATTTCCCCTTCCTACAACTGAAAAGTGTAAAGACATCTGCATAAAGTGGCAGGTTCCTAAAGATTAATTCATACCAAGAGGGATGAGGCAGCAAGGCTCCGGAATGTAATAATGACTGAAATGTCTTCCGAGGTTCTCGCTCATTATGGAAGTATGTGTGTCAACGTCCATGGAATGTGTGTCCCCTGGAGACACGACATTGCAAACATCAAAATGTCGCTTGGTGGAAGCCTCTCTTGTATATCAAGAAGTCCCTCGAGTGATTGCGAGTGAGGCCGTTCAAACCCGTGCATTGGCATCCACACTCGGAATGATACAGAGAACGTGACTGAGATTCTCCCCTGCAAGCTATGTAAATTGCATTGGATTTGAGCAAGCGCTCTCTGCCATGTTGCAGTGCCCGGGGCAGCTGAATGCCATTCTGAGGGGATTGTAGCCCCGTTCAAGAGGGAAGCTATGTTCACTTCCAGAGAAGAGCTTGGAAACTCCCTTTGCAGACATAAAATGATTCCTCGCACACTCTATACTGATTGTTCGTGCACAGAGCCAAACGCTCTGTGCTGCCTGCTCACTATCAAAGAGGTCATTTGAAAGTAATCCGGCACAGTGCCCCTTTGTCGAGAATGCAATGACAAGGGGCTTGCCTGAGTGCCTTTTGCATAAGAACCGTGTTGGGCACCCTTTCTATGGAGGATTGCTTCCAACCTGTGTTACCAAAGGTGCCAAAGCACCAAGGAGAAGTAAGGAGATCAGGCATTCAAATGGATGTTCAGGGCGTTCTCCGGAAGACATTTCAAACTAGAGGCTAACACACTGGGGGAGCCTTAAAGCTGGCTTCCCGAATCTGCTTATTCATCAACAGAGATCACTCTGACCCAGACAGCTTGGGGCAGCACTTCAGGTCTCCAGCCATCTCTGTCGGCGTGCTGCTCTAATTGCATTGCTTTCAGAAGTTCTAGTATATGCCCCGCACTGTTGCAGAGGAAATGTAAGACATGATGAGGGAGCTCTCTGCGGGCAGAGAGTATTTCCCTTTGACACAAGTTCAAAGTGTAAAGACCTCTGCGTAAAGTGGCAGGTTCCTGGAGATGAATTCGTACCAAGCGGGATTAGGCAGCAAGACTCCGGAACGCAGCAACTACTAAAACGTCTTCAGAGGTTCTCACTCATGAGGCAAGTATGTGTGTCAACGTCCATGGAATATGTATTCCCTGGAGACACTACCTTGCAAACGTCAGAAAGGCACCATGTGGAATGCCTCTCTTCTATACTGAGAAGTCCCGTGAGTGATTGTGAGTGATGTTGTTCAAACAGGTGCATCAGCACCCGCACTCGTACTGATATAGAGAACAACACTGAATTTCTCCCCTGCAAGGTATGTAATTGTCATTTGTTTTGAACAAGCTCTTTCTGCCGTCGGCAGAGCCTGGGGCAGCTGAATGCCATTCCACGGGGATTGTGGCCCTCTTCAAGATGCGAGCTGTGTTCACTTCCAAAGAATAGTTTGAATACTCTCTTTGCAAATGTAAGCTGTATGTTCTCACACTCTGTACTGATGGACTGTGCATGGAGTAAAACGATCTGTCCTTCCCGAAACATCCAAAGAGTTTTTCTGAAACTGATGCACCATAGAGCCCCTTTGTCGAAAAAGCAATGAGAAGGCAGTTCCCTGAGTGACACTTGCATAGGAACTGACGTGGGCACCCTTTCTTTTGAGAATTGCTTCCAAAATGTGTTCCCTACAGTGCCAAATCACCAAGGGGAAGTAGGTGATGAGACCTACCAATGGACTTTCAGGGTCTCCTCCTGAAGACATTTCATATTAGGCACTAACGCACTGCTGGAGCCTAGAAGCTGGCTGTCCGAAACTGCTTATTCATCAACAGAGTTCACTCTGATCCTGAAACCATGGGGCAATACTTGGACTGGAAACACTTCCGGTCTCCAGGCTTCTCTGTCGGTGTGGTGCTCTACTTGCATTGCTTTCAGAAGTTCAGTATATGACCCGCACTGGTGCAGAGGAGATGTAAGAGGTGACGAGGAAGCTCTCCTGTGGGCAGAGAGCATTTCCCCTTGCCACAACTGCAAAGTGCAAAGACCTCTGCGTAAAGTGGCAGGTTCCTGGAGATGAATTCGTAACAAGTGGGATTAGGCAGCAAGACTCCGGAACGCAGCAACTACTGAAACGTCTTCAGAGTTTCTCGCTCATGAGGCAAGTATGAGTGCCAATGTGCATGGAATCTGTATCCCCTAGAGACACGACGTTGCAAATGTCAGAAAGGCACTCTGTGGAATGCCGCTCTCATATACTGAGAAGTCCCGCGAGTGATTGTGAGTGATCTGGTTCAAGCCTGTGTGTTGGCATCCGCACTCAGAATGATATAGAGAACGTGACTGAGTTTCTCCCCTGCAAGGTATGGAATTGTTAATGGATTTGAACAAGCTCTTTCCGCTGTCGGCAGAGCCCGGGACAGCTGAATGCCATTCCGCCAGGATCGTGGCCCTGTTCAAGATGATAGCTGAGTTCACTTCCGGAGAAGAGTTTGGAAACTCCCCTTGCAGATGTAAGCTGCTTGCTCTCACACTCTGCACGGATGGATTGTATATGGAGTCAAACGGTCTGTGCTTCCCGGTCACTTCCAAAGAGGATATCTGAAACTCATCCGGCACAGTGCCCCTTTGTCGTAAAGCAATGAGAAGGCAGTTACACAAGTGCCTCTTACATAGGAACCGTGTTGGACACCCTTTCTCTTGAGGATTGCTTCCAAACTGTGTTTCCAACAGTACCAAAGCACCAAGGAAAAGTAAGGAGATGAGAACTTCCAATGAACATTAAGGGCCTTCTCCTGAAGACATTTTAGACTAGGCAACTAACACACAGCTGGAGCCTTAAAACTGGCTGCCTGAATCTGCTGTTTCATCAACAGACATCACTCTGACCCAGACACCATGGGGCAATAATTACACTGGAAACACTGCCGGACTACAGGCTTCTCTGTCGGCGTGGTGCTCTACTTGCATTGCTTTCAGAAGTTCAGTATATGACCCGCACTGGTGCAGAGGAGATATAAGAGGCGACGAGGAAGCTCTCCTGTGAGCAGAGAGCATTTCCCCTTGCCACAACTTCAAAGTGCAAAGACCTCTGCGTAAAGTGGCAGGTTCCTGGAGATGAATTCGTACCAAGCGGGATTAGGCAGCAAGTTTCTGGAACGCAGCAACTACTGAAACGTCTTCAGAGGTTCACGCTCATTAGGCCAGTATGTGTGTCAAAATCCATGGAATTGGTATCTCCAAGAGACAGTACCTTGCAAACGTCAGAAAGGCTCTGTGTGTAATGCCTCTCTTGTGTACAGAGAAGTGTCGCGAGTGATTGTGATTGATGTTCTTCAAGCCCGTGTGTCGGCATCTGCACTCGGAATGATATAGAGAACATGACTGCGTTTCTCTCCTGCAAGGTATGGAATTCCCGTTGTATTTGAAGAAGCGCTATCTGCCCGTGTGGCAGTGCCCTGGCAGCTGAATGCCACTGGGCGGGGACCGTGGCCCTGTACAAGACACGAGCTGTGATCACTTCCAGAGAAGAGTTTGGAAACTGCGTTTGAAGATGTAAGCTGATTGCCCCCACACTCTGTACTTATGGTCTGTGCATGGAGCCAAAGGGTCTGTGCTTCCCGGTCACTTCCAAAGAGGTTATCTGAAACTCATCTGGCACAGTACCCCTTTGCCGAGAAAGCAATGAGAAGGTGGTTTCCAGAGTGCCTCTTGAATAGGAAACGTGTTGGGCAACCTTTCTTTTGATGATTGCTTCCAAACTGTGTTTCCAATAGTGCCACAGCACCAAGGAGAAGTAAGCAGATGAGGCCTTCCAATGGACATTCAGGGCGTTCTCCTGAAGACATTTCAGACTAGGCAACTAACACATTGCTGGAGCCTTAAAAAGGGCTGCCCGAATCTGCTTACTCATCTACAGAGATCACTCTGCCCGAGAGAGCTTGGGGCAGTATTTAGACTGGAAACACTTCAGTTCTCCAGGCTTCTCTGTCGGCGTGGTGCTCTACCAGCATTACTTTCGGAAGTTCTAGTATATAACCCGCACTGTTGCAGAGGAGATGTAAGAGGCGACGAGAAAGCTCTCCTGTGGGCAGAGAGCATTTCCCCTTGCCACAACTTCAAAGTGCAAAGACCTCTGCGTAAAGTAGCAGGTTCCTGGAGGTGAATTCGTACCAAGAGAGATTAGGCAGCAAGACTCCAGAACGCAGCAACTACTGAAACGTCTTGAGAGGATCTCGCCCATGAGGCAAGTATGTGTGTCGACGTCCATGGTATCTGTATCCCCTCGACACACGACCTTGCAAATGTCAGAAAGGCACTGTGTGGAATGCGTCTCTTGTATACTGAGAAGTCCCGCGAGTGATTGTGACAGATGTGGTCAAGCCCGTGCGTCGGCATCCACACTCGGAATGATATTGAGAACGTGACTGAGTTTCTCCCCTGCAAGGTATGGAATTGCCATTGTATTTGAACAACCTGTATCCGCCAGTGTGGTAGTGCCCAGGGCAGCTAAATGCCATTCCGCCGGGATCGTGGCCCTGTTCAAGATGCGAACTGTGTTCACCTCAGGGGAAGAATTTGGAAACTCCGTTTGAAGATGTGAGCTGTTTGCTCTCACAGTCTATACTGATCAACTGTGCATGGAGCAAAAGGGTCTGTGCTTCCCGGTCATTTCCAAAGACGTTATCTGAAACTCATCCGGCACAGTGACTCTTTGTCGAGAAAGCAATGAGAAGGCGGTTCCCCAAGTGCCTCTTGCATAGGAACCGTGTTGGGCAACCTTTCTTTTGAGGATTGCTTCAAACTGTGTTTCTAACAGTGCCAAAGCACCAAGGAGAAGTAAGCAGATGAGGCCTTCCATGCACATTCAGTGCCCTCTCCTGAAGACATTTCAGACTAGGCAACTAACACACTGGCGGAGACTTAATACGGGCTGCCCGAATCTGCTTATTCATCTACAGAGGTAACTCTGCCTCAGAGAGCTTGGGGCAGAACTTACACTGGAAACACCTCAGGTCTCCAGGCTTCTCTGTCAGCGAGGTGCTCTACTTGCATTGCTTTCGGAAGTTCTAGTATATGACCCGCACTGTTGCAGAGGAGATGTAAGAGGCGACGAGGAAGCTCTCCAGTGGGCAGAGAGCATTTCCCCTTGCCACAACTGCAAAGTGCAATGACCTCTGCTTAAAGTGGCAGGTTCCTGGAGATGAATATGTACCAAATGGGATTAAGCGGCAAGACTCCAGAACGCAGCAACTACTGAAACGTCGTCAGAGGTTCCCTCATGAGGCAAGTATGTGTGTCGACGTCCATGGAATCTGTATCCACTAGAGACACGACCTTGCAAACGTCAGAAAGGCACTGTGTGCAATGTGTCTCTTGTATATTGAGAAGTCCCGCGAGTGATTGTGACTGATGTGGTTCAAGCCCGAGCGTCGGCATCCGCACTCAGAATGATATAGAGAACGTGGCTAGTTTCTCCCTTGCAAGGTATGGAATTGCCATTGTATTTGAACAACCTGTATCCGCCAGTGTGGCAGTGCCCGGGGCAGCTGAATGCCATTCCGCCACGATCGTGGCCCTGTTCAAGATGCGAGCTGTGTTCACTTCCAGAGAAGAGTTTGGAAACTCCGTTTGCAGATGTGAGCTGTTTGTTCTCACACTCTGTACTGATGGACTGTGCATGGAGCCAAAGAGTCTGTGCTTCCCGGTCACTTCCAAAGAGGTTATCTGAAACTCATCCGGCACAGTGCCCCTTTGTCGAGAAAGCAATGAGAAGGCGGTTCCCCAAGTGCCTCTTGCATAGGAACCATGTTGGGCACTCTTTCTTTTGAGGATTGCTTCCAAACTTTGTTCCCAACAGTGCCAAAGCACCAAGGAGAAGGAAGCAGATGAGGCCTTCCAATGGACATTCAGGGCCTTCTCCTGAAGACTTTTGAGACTAGGCAACTAACACTATGCTGGAGCCTTAAAACTCACTGCCCACATCTTCTTGTTCATCAACAGAGATCACTCTGCCCCAGACAGCTTGGGGCAGTACTTACACTGGAAACATTTCAGGTCTCCAGGCTTCTCTGTAGGCGTTGTGCTCTAGTTGCATTGCTTTTGTAATTTCTAGTATATGACCCGCACTGTTGCAGAAGAGATGTAAGAGGCAACGAGGAAGCTCTCCAGTGGGCAGAGAGCATTTTCCCTTGCCAAAACTGCAAAGTGCAAACAGTCTGCGTAAAGTGCCAGGTTCCTGGAGATGAATTCGTACCAAGCGGAATTAGGTGGCAAGAATCCAGAACGCAGCAACTACTGAAACATCCTCAGGGATCTCACTCAGGAGGCAAGTATGTGGGTTGACGTCCATGGAATCTGTATCCCCTAGAGACACGACCTTGCAAACGTTAGAAAGGCACTGTTTGGAATGCCTCTCTTCTATACCGAGAAGTCCCGCAAGTGATAGTGAGCGATGTCGTTCAAGCCCGTGCCTCGGCATCCGCACTTGGAATGATATAGAGAACGTAACTGAGTTTCTCCCATGCAAGGAATGGAATTGCCATTGTATTTGAACAAGCTCTATCTGCCTGTGTGGCAGTGCCTGGGGCAGCTGAATGCCATTCCGCCGGGATCGTGGCCCTGTTCAAGATGCGAGCTGTGTTCCCTTCCAGAGAAGAGTTTGGAGACTCCATTTGCAGATATGAACTGTTCGCTCTCACACTCTGTACTGTTGGACTGTGCTTGGAGCCAAAGGGTCAGTGCTTCCCGATCACTTCCAAAGAGGTTATCTGAAACTCATCCGGCACAGTGCCCCGTTGTCGAGAAAGCAATGAGAAGGCGGTTTCCCAAGTGCCTCTTGCCTAGGAACCGTGTTGGGCACCCTTTCTTTTCATGATTGCTCCCAAAATGTGTTCCCAACAGTACCAAAGCACCAAAAATAAGGAAGCAGATGAGGCCTTCCAATGGACATTCAGGGCGTTCTCCTGAAGACATTTCAGACTAGGCAACTAACACACTGCTGGAGCCTTAAAACGGGCTGCCCGAATCTGCTTATTCATCTACAGAGATCACTCTGCCCCAGAGAGCTTGGGGCAGTATTTAGACTGGAAACACTTCAGGTCTCCAGGCTTCTCTGTCGGCGTGGTGCTCTACCAGCATTACTTTCGGAAGTTCTAGTATATGACCCGCACTGTGGCAGAGGACATATAAGTGGCGACGAGGAAGCACTCCTGTGAGCAGAGAGCATGTCCCCTTGCCACAACTGCAAAGTGAAAAGACCTCTGCGTAAATGGGCGGGTTCCTGGAGATGAATTCTTACCAAGCGGGATTAGGCGGCAAAACTCCGGAAAGCAGCAAGAACGGAAACGTCTTCAGAGGTTCTCGCTCATGAGGCAAGTATGTGTGTTGACGTCCATGGAAACTGTATCCCCTAGAGACACGACCTTGCAAACGTCAGAAAGGCATTGTGTGCAATGCCTCTCTTCTATACTGAGAAGTCTTGCGAGTGATTGTGAGTGTGTGGTTCAAGCCCGTGCGTCGGCATCCGCACTTGGAATGATATAGAGAACGTGACTGAGTTTCTCCCCTGCAAGGTATGGAATTGCTGTTGTTATTGAACAAGCTCTATCCACCCTTGTGGCAGTGCCCGGGGCAGCTGAATGCCATTCCGCCACGATCGTGGCCCTGTTCAAGATGCGAGCTGTGTTCACTTCCAGAGAAGAGTTTGGAAACTCCCTTTGCAGATGTGAGCTGTTTGCTCTCACACTCTGTACTGATGGACTGTGCATGGAGCCAAAGGGTCTGTACTTCCCAGTCACTTCCAAAGAGGTTATCTGAAACTCATCCGGCACAGTGCCCTCTTGTCGAGAAAGCAATGAGAACGCGGTTCCCTGAGTGCCTTTTGCATAGGAACCGTGTTGGGCACTCTTTCTTTTGAGGATTGCTTCCAAACTGTGTGGCCACAGGGCCACAGCTCCAAGGAAAAGTAAGGTGATGAGGCATTCCAATAAACACTGGGCATTCTGCTGAAGACATTTCAGACTAGTCAACTAACACACAGCTGGAGCCTTAAAGCTGGCTTCCCTAATAGGCTTATTCACCAACACAGATGACTCTGACACAGTCACTTGAAGTAAAACTTAGACAGGAAACACTTCAGGTCTGCAGGCTTCTCTGTCGGCGAGGTGCTGTACTTGCACTGATTTCAGAAGTTCTAGTATATGACCCGCACTGTTGCAGAGGAGATGTAAGATGCGATGAGTAAACTCTCCTGTGGGCAGAGAGCATTTCCCCTTCCCACAACTGCAAAGTGTAAAGACCTCCGCGTACAGTG
>BNJM01007888.1:101201-138742 GCA_015472975.1 Rousettus leschenaultii
CTCTACTTGCACTGATTTCGGAAGTTCTACTATATGACCCGCACTGTTGCAGAGGAGATGTAAGAGGCAATGAGTAACCTTTCCTGTGGATACAGAGCATGTCTTCTTCCAACAACTGCAACGTGTAGACACCTCCGCGTACAGTGGCAGGTTCCTGGAGGTGAATTCGCACCAAGCGGGATTAGGCAGCAATTCTCCGGAAGGTAGCAACTACTGAAACGTCTTCAGAGGTTCTTGCTCATTAGGCAAGTACGTGTGTCAACGTCCATGGAATGCGTATTCCCTAGAGACACTACCTTACGAACGTCAGAAAGGCGCTCTCTGGAATGCCGCTCTCGTATACTGAGAAGTCCCGCGAGTGATCGTGAGTGATGTTGTTCAAGCCCATGTGTCAGAATCTGCACTCGGAATGATACAGAGACGTGACTGAGCTTCTCCCATGCAAGGCACGTAAGCGCCATTGGATTTGAGCAACCTCCTTGCGCCCGTGTTGCAGTGCCCAGGCAGCTGAATGCCATTCCGCCAGGATTGCAGCCCTGTTCAAGATGGGAGGTGTGTTCAATTCCTGAGAAGAGTTTGAAAATTCCCTTTGCAGATGTGAGCTGTTTGCTCTCACACTCTGTACTGATGGATTGTGCATGGAGTCAAACGCTCTGTGCTGCCTTGTCCCTTCCCAAGAGTTTATCTGAAACTCATCCGGCTCAGTGCCATTTTGTCTAGAAAGCAATGAGAACGCGGTTCCCCGCGTGCCATTTCCATAGGAACTGCATTGGGCATGCTTTCTTTTGACGATTGCTTCCAAACTGTCTTCCCAACGGTGCCAAAGCTCCAAGGAGAACTAAGGTGATGAGGCCTTCCAATGGACATTCAGGGTCTTCTCCTGAAGACATTTCAGACTAGTCAACTAACACACAGCTGCAGCCTTAAAGCTGGCTTCCCAAATAGGCTTATTCATCAACAGAGATGACTCTGACCTAGTCTCCTCGGGGTAACACTTAGATAGGAAACACTTCAGGTCTGCAGGCTTCTCTGTCGGCGTGAGCTCTACTTGCACTGATTTAGGAAATTCCAGTATATGACCCGCACTGTTGCAGAGGAGATGTAAGAGGCGACGAGTAAATTCTCCTGTGGGCAGAGAGCATTTCCCCTTCCCACAACTGCAAAGTGTAAAGACCTCCGCGTACAGTGGCAGGTTCCTGGAGATGAATTCACAGCAAGCGGGATTAGGCTGCAATTCTCCAGAAGGTAGCAACTACGGAAACGTCTTCAGAGGTTCTCGCTCATTAGGCAAGTACATGTGTCAACGTCCATGGAATCTGTATCCCCTAGAGACACTACCTTGCAAACGTCAGAAAGGCCCTGTGTGGAATGCCGCTCTCTATATTGAGAAGTCCCGCGAGTGATTGTGAGTGATGTTCTTCAAGCTCGTGCGTCGGCATCCGCACTCGCAATGATATAGAGAACATGACTGAGTTTCTCCCCTGCAAGGGATGTAATTGCCATTGTATTTCAGCAAGTTCTTTGTGACCGTGTTGCAGTGCCCGTGGTAAGTGAATGCCATTTCCCCGGGATTGTGGCCCTGTTCAAGATGCGAGCTGTGTTCACTTCCCGAGAACATTTTGGAAACTCCCTTTGCAGATGTAAGTTGTTTGCTCTCACACTCTGTACTGATGGATTGTGCATGGAGTCAAACCCTCTGTCCTGCCCGGTCCCTTTCAAATAGGTTATCTGAAACTCATCCGGCTCAGTGCCACTTTGTCTAGAAACAATGAGAAGGTGGTTCCCCGAGTGCCTTTTGCATAGGAATCGTTTTGGGCACCCTTTTTTTTTGAGGATTGCTTCCAAACTGTGTTCCCGACAGTGCCAAAGCTCCAAGGAGAAGTAAGGTGATGAGGCCTTCCAATAGACATTCAGGGCCTTCTCCTGAAGACATTTCTGACTAGTCAACTAACACACAGCTGGAGCCTTAAAGCTGGCTTCCCAAATAGGCTTATTCATCAACACGGATTACTCTGGCCCAGTCTCCTTGTGGTAATACTTAGACTGGAAACACTTCAGGTCTGCAGGCTTCTTTTTCGGCGTGGTGCTCTACTTGCACTGATATCGGAAATTTTAGTATGTGACCTGTATTGTTGCAGAGGAGATGTAAGAGGCGACGAGTAAACTCTCCTGAAGCTACTGGATAGCTGCCATAGCATTAGTGTCTCTCCAATTATTGGGAGGAGATGCTTTTCTCGACAGCACAGCTCTCTGGAGTATAGTGCCGCTCCCTGCTGCGCCGTATACAAGGAACAGTGAAATCCCAACTGTCGGGTCAGCATGGGTTTTCCGGTCCTGCGGGCGAGAACGTGACTGTGAGTATAGCTCCCAATAAACGTATTTGGGTCAGCACTGTAACACTTTCCTCTGCGAGGTCTGAGTGCAGCAGAGGTACCCATTGAATGGTGCACTGCATTTCGGGCCTAGCAGCATACGTACTCGAGATCAAGCTTCCCTTCGTAGTGCTTTAAGTCCTCTCTGAGAGGAAGTAAAAAATCAAAATACATTTGTCAACCACCACCCCAGCTCGTTGCTCACAGAAGTTTCTGTCCTCCTCTACACGGAGGCTACCTTCCAACCCATGGAAGGTTGTCCCGCTTTGTACGAATTTCTAGTATACAACTGTTCTTTTTCACTAGTCGCTTTCCTGGGTGGTAGGTGTTAGGGCACTCCACGCGCGCTTACGTACTGCCGATGTCGCGTCGCCTCTTAGAGCTATATGGAAGGCAAATCCGAAGACGCCTATTCACTCACCATACGCGACGCGTTTGGCGTACCTGCAAGTAGCAGAAGCTTGGTGCCTGCCAGTGGCTCCATTCAGAGGAATCGCTCCAAGCAGTTTCGCTCACGGATTCAAAACTGATGGGGAAAAGCCCTGAGATCCCCGCATTCGTCCTCTGGCAGTGCGTCTGGGCACTGGGAAACTTCAGCTCTTATGTACACCTCACGACGCGTTTAAGCTGCTATGAAATGGCATTCGTGAGACAGAGTGATACGATCACGTCGTCGCCATAGAGATGTCTCCTTCCATTCCCCTGGACACTATAAGAGGGATCCACTGACTTCCTTTAATGTTGGCCAAGAAACACTGCCCACGGGAACTGGTAAATGCCCACAACTCTAGCTACAGGAAAGCTCACATTGGCTCGTACGTGTTCACATAGTATCGGCTGATGTTTCGTTGGAGACCATGGCTCTCTAAGGCATAGTGCTCTGCCGTGGATGATACTGAAATCCGGGTGTGAGCAGAAGCTACAGTCATGTAAGCCTGCTGCTGTGCTTTCCTGCGATTCGGTGCATGGAGACAGAGCTCTCTCTCAAATCGGAAAAGGATTCGGCGATGTACACGTAAAGACTCTACACCTATTCCGCATGGAGTGCGCTCGGAGGCCCCGGAGGACTCACCGATATCAGCACTGAGTCGCTACCTGCACTTGTGGCTTACCCAAGGCCAGGATTCGAAACCCTTTTCCTTGAACTGCGACAGGCTCTTCCTCTCACTTTCGTAGTCTTTTATGTCCAGTACACGGGAAGAAAGAACTATAGTATCGAACAGCATCCATTCCTTCCTATGGCGTCTGCTTGAGTCCTCCTGAATGCTCGCGCTCCCCGTCAGCACAGGGCGGCCAGTTCCCACTTCGTACGAATATCCTCTTTGATAACCATCAGCATTCCCTAATCTCATTCCCTCTTTGCTGACGTGAGACGGGTCCTCGAACACTTACACCCGACACACATCAAATCCCCTCCGAGTTCTATACGGAAGAGGCAACTAAAGACGAATGATCACAAGACATGGACGATGCGTTCGGAGACAGAAGCTCACGGAGTGCGAGCAGCCACACTCAGAGCCATTGCCTGAAGCTTTTATCCTCACAGATATCTATCCTCCTGTTAGGCCTCACGGCATCCCGGCAAGACGTTGGGCAGAGTGTCAGAGCCTCTGAAGTAACGTCTTTCCAAGGCGCTTCCAATGTCCATAGGAGTTCCAAATCATGTGACCGTTGATCGAGGAACGGGCTCTCTGAGGACCCAGATTGCTACCTCTTGCTCACCCACCGCCTTCTCATCACATTCCCCTTGATACTACAAGGAAGGTGCAGGGGCCGCTCTTGGCTTTCAGCCTGGGAACATTCTACAACTTGCGTACCTGAGACCCACTGCTCGAAGCTACGGGACAGCTGCCATAGCATGACTGTCTCTTCAAGTATTGCAAGGAGACGCTTTTCTCGACAGCACAGCTCTCTGGAGTATAGCGCCGCTCCCTGCAGTGCCTTATACAAAGAACAGTGAAATCCCAACAGTCGGGTCAGCATGGGCTTTCTGGTCCTGCGGGCGAGAACGCGACAGCGACTGTAGCTCCCAATAAACGTATTCGGGTCAACACTGTAACACTTTCCTCTGCGAGGTCTGAGTGCTGCAGAGGTACCCATTGGATGGTGCACTGCATTTCGGGCCTAGCAGCATATGTACTCGAGAACAAGCTTCCCTGAATTTTGATACAAACATTCACCTACCTTCGTAGTGCTTTAAGTTCTCTCTGAGAGGACTTAAAGATATCTATTCTCCTGTTCTGCCTCACGGTACCCGGGCAAGAGGTTCAGCAGACTTTCAGAGCCTCTGAAGTAACATGTTTTCAAGGAAATGTTTGGCACAGAATTTAGCCTGTACAAGACCTGTGTGGTGTTTCTTTTCCAAGTTAAGCTCTTTTTTGTAGTGATGCACTGGTGTCTTCGCTTTTCCCTTAAATCTTGGAGACACTTCGAACTTGTGATAGCACTTGGCTTATGATAGTTCATCACAAAGAGCCCAGAAAGATAAACACTAAATAAGAATGCAGACACACAAACTACTAAGATTTCACCAGATCCTGATGACTCTCAGTCCCAGAGGACGGAGATGCTGGCAGAGACATACACACGATGAGCAGGAAAGGTGGCACATCAATCCTGGGTCTATGGCAGACAATCAACTGTCGATCGGCGAGGAGGCCTCTCCTTTGCATGGGCAGAGTCCTAGGCCAAGAAGGAAATCAAGGGATGGAGAAACACACTCTTGTTGCACACAGAGAAAGCTCTGATTCTGGTGGAGAGTCCTAAAGATTTTACGTGTAATCATGATGTCTTTAGTGTCTTATGAGCCAGGTGCACAGATGTCTGGGGTTCACTCACGTTCAAAACAATTTAACTCTTGGGGTAAAAAATTTCCGTTTGGCAAAACAATTTGGTGACATTTTTAAGGTTTAACATGAGTGGAGCCTTTTGACAGACATGTCATATAATTCTAATCTAGTCCACACATGGGCCCATAAACTCACAATCCAGATGGAAGAATCCACTACAACACTTGTGTATTCAATCATACAAATATGTTTCTGCCATTTCAGAATCGGGAGGATCTTTGCCATGATTTTCCTTTCATATTCTGTCGGGCACAGAAGGCCTCATTATGTTGTGCCATGCCCTCAGTCTAAAATAATGTCAAGTAATGGTAGGCTAAGATCTGTGTGTAAAGGTCTCTCCACTACTTCCTGAAAGTAAAAGCGATCCTAGGCAAGTCTTCTCTAATGGAGTATTTACAGAAAACTTCAGACCTTGATCCAGATTTCTAATTGCCCAAGCTGCCTTCTCTCACCTGAATGGAGGCTTGATTGTGTCAGACATGGGCACCTTTTAATACTTGTTTAAAACAAAACTTAATTATGGGGCAGCACGTTTTGCTGAATGAGGTTCTCTCAGGACACATTTTTATGTCATCGGAGCGTGGAGTGGCACTTGACTACGTATGTCATTGAGCCTGAGTGGGTTGTGAGTAAGCGAATGGATCTCATTTGGAATAATTGTTACCCGACGGCATTCTGGCAGGAAAAGTGCTGAGTCATTGTGAGGATAGCTCTTTACTACAGAAAGAAGGCTGCTGAAGATTGTCTGCATATCAAACCGCACAGCACAAAAGTGTGAGAGCCGGCTTAGCCGATACGGACCAAAAGCAGGTGGTGTCATTGAGGCAGTTTCTTCTACCTGTTCGGTAGTGCCTTCTATTAGCCCAGCAGAGGTAAAGATGTGGATGGCGCCAGGAAATCTTGTTCCAAGAATTGGGAACTCTCGCGATATTCACGAGGCATTTCAGAAGGAATCACGATACTGAAAAGAACTCGGCCTGAGCCCTTCACAGGAAATTCACCTGCCAGTGGATGTGATGTGCCGCTCAGTTTTGTGTTTCTCCTCTACAGTTCTCATGAATCTTTACAGAAGCACTGAGGAAATGAGATTACCTTTGTAGCACAGCTACAAAACAGCCTTGCCTTTCAACCAAAGGTCATGTCGGGACGTGAAGACTTCCCTGAGATCAGAGGCATAGACGAATACACGCTTGTTTCAGGTAAGTGCCTCGAGGATCCGTCTCCCTAAGGCTACCTGCCTGTATACAATTGCAGCAGCGGGCACACATCGATAGCATGGAAATTTCGAGGCTGAGCTTTAAAGAGCAAGCGTCCTGAGAACGGTGGATTTATAAGTGCCAATACACTCTACTGTAGCAGAAATGCTGACTCATTGTGAGCATAACACCTACAAGTTCTGGAGGGCTAGACACGCTGCTATTGACGTTGAACCTCTGGCTATTATTTTTCAGACGCGATTGCTTAGAGGCACATGACTTCATACAGAAATTTGGAAAGAAGACTCTATCAGAAGTGTTCTCAGAACACTCGTTTGAGAATAGGGCAAGAGGAATGAGGGGAAAGTCACCTGAAAATCATGTAGTAATCACCAGGGAATTCCATGCAGTTAGTGAAGACCCGGGGGCGTTCTGGTAGGGATCCAGCGAGACCCTGCAGGGATTTGGAGTCTACGAGAAGCCTAGTATGCCTATGGTGACTGTAGGGTTTCACCTTACCTCTTGCAATGAATCAGGATTCACTTTCTGAAATGTTCTGCACTGAACGTAGCCTGTCCAAGAGACCTGTGTGGTGTTGTTGTCCAAGTCAAGCTCTTTCGTGGACTGATGCACAGGTGGCTTGGCTTGTTCCCTAAGGCCTTGAGCCACTTCGAACTTGCGACAGCACTTTGCTTACTATACTTCAATATGAAGAGCCCAGCTAGGCGGCAACTAAAGAAGGATGCAGACACATAATCGAATAAGATTGCACGCGTGCTAGGGTCTACTCATACCAGATCCTGATGGCTTTCAGTCCTAGCAGAGCACCGGCAATGCTGGCCGAGACAAACACACGATGAGCAGGAACCACGCCGTATCAATGCTGGGTCCGTTGCCGGTCCATCAACGGTTGATGGGCGAAGAGGCCTCTCGTTTACATGGGTATAGCCCTAGGCCAAGAAGGAAATCAAGGGATGCAGAACCACACTCTTGTTGCACACAGAGAAAGCTCTGATTCGGGCGGAGAGTCCTGGAGATTTTACGTGCAGCCATGATGTCTTCAGTGTCTTATGAGCCAGGTGCACGGGTGTCTGGTTAACACTCACGTTCAAAACAATTTCACTCTTGGGGTCAACAATGTGCGTTCAGCAAAACAAGTTGGTGACATTTCTGCGGTTTACCATGAGTGCAGCCTTTTGACACACATGTCATATAATTCCAATCTCGTCCACACGAGGGCCAATAAACTCACAATCCACATGGAAGAATCCACTGCAATGGTTGTGTATTCAATCATGCACACATGTTTGTCATTTCAGAGTGGGTAGGATCCTCACCATGAATATCCTTTCAAGTTCTTTCTGGCACAGAAGGCCTCATTATCTTGTGCCATGCCCTCAGCCTAAAATTTTGTTAAGTAATGGTAGGCTAAGATCTGCATGCCAAGGTCTCTCCACTACTTCCTGGAAGTGAAAGCCATGCTAGGCAAGTCTTCTCTAATGGAGTATTTACAGAACACTTCAGACCTTGATCCAGATTTCTAATTGCCCAAACTGCCTTCTCTCACCTGAATGGAGGCTTGCCGGGGTAAGACATGGGCACGTTTGAACACTTGTTTCAAACAAGAATTCATGACGGGGCATCACGTTGTGCTGAACGTACTGTTAGGATGACATTGATTTGGTGCCATTGGCCCTATGTCTGTCATAAATGATTTAAAGGGAGGACATCTTTGGAGGCGAGCACAGTGTCTCCAGTCTCCATTCTTCCTCCTCCTAGGAGATGACAGCTTTGTTGTATAAGCCAAGGTGTCAGCAACAGTTTCAGGTGACGAGGGCCACGGCGGATGATTTCGTGTGTCTGGGTCTTGAGAGTGAACATTGTTGCCATTTGGATGGGCTTGACACTGTGGGCCTAGCCTATCACGATGTTCTTTAAGATGGCCCAGGCTCAGTTCACATTTGCGCAGTCCTCCATTTCTATTTTCTTCCCTAACGCAGTCTTTTGCCTTGAGAACAGACCTTTGGGAAATGTTTTTGCAAAGAGAACAGCCTTGCAACTGGAGGCAGATGCCCACCATGCCGAAAATGTCGGAGCATGTCTTAAGAAATGCTCTGAGCCAATTTCTCACCTTCTCTTTCTGGAAAATTGTCGGGTTGTAAAGCAACTAAGGACAGCACACTTGAACCGAAGAGCAATTGCAGGCAGGAGACAACACCAAACATTGGAGAAAAGAATCAAATTCCACAACGACAAACTTACTTAAGTACTGCTGATGTCAAGTTGCCTCTTAGAGCTATATGGAAGGCAAATCCGAAGACGCCTATTCACTCGCCATATGCGACGCGTTTGGCCTACCTGTGAGTAGCAGAAGCTTGCTGCCTGCCAGTGGCTTCATTCAGAGGAATCGCTCCAAGCAGTTTCGCTCACAGATTCAAAACTGATGGGGAAAAACCCTGAGATCCCCGCATTCGTCCTCTGGCAGTGTCTGGGCACTGGGAAACTTCAGCTCTTATGTACACCTCACGACGCGTTTACACTTCTATGAAATGGCGTTCGGGAGACAGAGCGATACGATCACGTCGTCGCCATGGAGATGTCTCCTTCCATTCCCCTGGACACTACAAGAGGGATCCACTGACTTCCTTTAATGTTGGCCAAGGAACACTGCCCACGGGAACTGGTAAATGCCCTCTAGCTACAGGAAAGCTCACATTGGCTCGTAAGTGTTCACATAGTATCAGCTGATGTTTTGTTGGAGACCATGGCTCTCTAAGGCATAGTGCTCTGCCATGGATGATACTGAAATCTGGGTGTTATCAGAAGCTACAGTCATGTAAGCCTGCTGCTGAGTTTTCCTGCGATTCGGTGCATGTAGACAGAGCTCTCTCTCATTTCGGAAAAGGATTCAGCGATGTACACGTAAAGACTCTACACCTATTCCACATGGAGTGCGCTCGGATGCCCCGCAGGACACACCGATATCCGCACTGAGTCGCTACCTGCACTTGTGGCTTACCCAAGGCTGGGATTCAAAACACATTTCCTTGAACTGCGATGGGCTCTTCCTCTCACTTTCGTAGTCTTTCATGTCCAGTACACGGGAAGAAAGAACTATAGCATCGAAGAGCATCCACTCTTTCGTATGGTAGCTTCTTGAGTCCTCTTCGGCACTTGTGCTCCCCGTCAGCAAAGGGTGGCCAGTTCCCGCTTTGTACGAATATCCTCTATGATGACCGTCGGCATTCACTAATCTCATTCCCTCTTTGCTGACGTGAGAACAGTCATCGAACAGTTACACCCGACACACGTCAACTCTCCTCCGAGTTCTATACGGAAGAGGCAACCAAAGACGAATGATCACAAGACATGGACGATGCCTTTGGGGACAGAAGCTTGCGTTGTGAGAGCGGCTACACTCAGGGCCATTGTCTGAAGCTTTTCTCCGCACAGATATCTATCCTTTTGTTCAGCCTTACTGTACCCCGGCAGGAGGTTAAGCAGACTTTCAGAGCCTCTGAAGTAACGTGTTTCCAAGGGAATATTTGGCACTGAATTTAGCCTGTACAAGAGACCTGTGTGGTGTTTTTTTCCAAGTTAAGCTCTTTTTTGGAGAGATGCACAGGTGGCCTCACTTTTTCCTTAAGTCTTTGAGGCACATCGTACTTGTGATAGCACTTGGCTTACTATAGTTCAACACAAAGTGCCCAGAGAGAAAAACACTAAATAAGGATGCAGACACACATATACTAAGATTGCACGCATGCTAGGGTCTATTCATACCAGATCCTGATGGCTCTCAGTCATAGCAGAACACCAGAGATGCTGGCAGAGGCATACACACGATGAGCAGGAAAGGCGGCACATCAAACCTAGGTCCGATGCCGGACCATCAACTGTCAATCGATGAGGAGGCCTCTCCTTTGCATGGGCAGAGTCCTAGGCCAAGAAGGAAATCAAGGGACAGAGACACACACTCTGGTTGCACACAGAGAGAGCTCTGATTCGGGCAGAGAGTCCTGGAGATTTTACGTGTAGCCGTGATGTCTTTAGTGTCATATGAGCCAGGTGCACGGGAGTCTGGTTATCACTCTTGGTCAAAACAATTTCACTCTTGGGGTAAACAATTTCCGTTTGGCAAAACAAGTTGGTGATATTTCTATGGTTTAACATGAGTGGAGCCTTTTGACACACCTGTCATATAATTTCAATCTAGTCCACACAAGGGCCCATAAACTCACAATCCACCTGGAAGAATGCACTGCAACGGTTGTGTATTCAATCATCCATACATGTTTCTGTCCCTTCAGAGTGGGTAGGATCCTCGCCATGAATTTCCTGTTATATACATTCTGGCACAGAAGGCCTCATTATCTTGTGCCAAGCCCTCAGTTTAAATTATGTTAAGTAATGGTAGGCTAGGAACTGCATGCGAAGGTCCCTCCACTACTTCCGAGAAATAAAAGCAATCCTAGGCAATTCTTCTCTAATGGAGTATTTACAGAACACTTCAGACCTTGATCCAGATTTCTAATTGCCCAAACTGCCCTCTCTCACCTGATGGAGGCTTGATGGTGTAAGACATGGGCACCTTTTAACACTTGTTTAAAACAAAAATTAATTACGGGCCATCCCATTGTTCTGAATGTATCGTTGGGGTGACATTGAGTTGGTGACTTTGGCTCTATGTCTGTCATAAATTATTGAAAGGGAGGACATCTTTAGAGTGAGCACAGAGTCTCCAGTCTCCATTCTTCCTCCTCCTAGGAGATGACAGCTTTGTTGTATAAGCCAAGGTGTCAGCAACAGTTTCAGGTGACGAGGCCCACAGTGGATGATTTTGTGTGTCTGGGTCTTGAGAGTGAACATTGTTACCATTTGAATGGGCTTGACACTGTGGGCCTAGCCTATCACGATGTTCTTTAAGATGGCCCAGGCTCGGTTCACAATTGCACAGTCCTCAATTTATATTTTTTCCCTATAACAGGCTTCTGCTTTGAGACCAGGCCTTTGGGAAATGTTTTTGCAGAGAGAAGAGCCTTGCAACTGGAGGCAGATGCCCACCGTGCCAAAAGTGTCGGAGCATGTCTTAAGAAACACTCTGAGCCATTTTCTCAAATCATCCTTCTTCAAAAAGGGTTTGGTTGTTACTGCAACCAAGGACAGCTCTCTTGAACTCAAGAGCAATTACAGGCAGGAGACATCATCCTACATTGGAGAAAAGCATCAGATCCCACAAAGACAGACTTTCCCTGTGGTTGAAGGTGTTCTATCTATTCGTTTTCAAATTGGATAGACTTGGTGCCTTGGTTCACAGTCCCCTTTCTACTGATTGTAAGCAAAAGTCAGGCCTTGCGTCTTGGCTCCATGTCACCAAAGACATTCTCACAAGAGGAAGTAATGCTATCTTTGAAAGGAACAGTTCATATCACCTAAAAATTCACATCAACACCGAGAAATCATTAGTATGTATCAAAGCAATTGTGTCCCAAATGGACTCTGTACTTAGCTGGAAACGAATTCCATGTCCACATTAAAACATCTGATGTGAGGTCCATGGTATATACGGAAGTCAAGGATCTTTAATTTGCCTCCAGATTTGTCTGTCAGGACACATTTTTATGTCCTTGGAGTGTGTAGTGGCACTTGGCTACTTTTTTTTCATTGAGCCTAAGTGGGTTGTGAGTAAGCGAATGGATCTCATCTGAAATAATTGTTACCTGACTGCATTCTGGCAGGGTAAGTGCTGAATCATTGTGAGGATAGCTCTTTAGTACAAAAGAAGGCTGCTGATGATTGTCTGCGTATCAAACCGCACAGCACAAAAGTGCGAGAGCCCGGCGTACCCGATATGGACAAAGAGCAGGTTGTGTCATTGAGGCAGTTTCTTCTCTTGTTCGTTAATGTCTTTTATTAACCCAGCACAGGCAAAAATATGGCAGTTGGCAGGAAATCTCGTTCCCAGATTTGGGACCTATCGCTATATTCACTAGGAATTTCAAAAGGAAACACGTTGCTAGAAAGAAATTGGCCTAGGTACTTCACGAGATAATCGACCTTCCCGTGGTGATGATGTGCTACTGAGTTTTGTGTTTCTACTGTACATTTCTCATGAGTATGTACATAGGCACTGAGGAAATAAGGTTACCTGTGTACCACAGCTATTAAACAACCCTTCGATCAAAGGTCCTGTCTGATTGTGAAGTCTTGGCTTTTTCAAAGGAGTCATTCTAAGCCTTTTTGCTTATAGATTCAAAATTGATGGTTAAAAGCCCTGAGATCCCCACATTCGTCCTCTAACCATGTTTCTTGGCACTGGGAAACTACAGCTCTTATGTACACCGTACGACACGTTTACACTTCTATGATATTGTGTTCATGAGGTAGAGCAATACAATCACGTAGTCTCCATCGAGATTTCTCCTTCCATTCCGCTGGACACTGCAAGACTGATCCACTGACTTCCTTTAATGTTGGCCAAAAACACTGCCCACGGGAACTGGTAAATGCCCACAACTCTAGCTACAGGAAAGCTCACATTGGCTTGTACGTGTTCACATAGTATCAACTGATGTTTTGTTGGAGACCATGGCTCTCTAAGGTGTAGTACTCTGCCATGGATGATACTGAAATCTGGCTGTTAGCAGAAGCTACAGTCGTGTAAGCCTGCTGCTGTGCTTTCCTGCGATTCGGTGCATGGAGACAGAGCTCTCTCTCAAATCAGAAAAGTATTCAATGATGTACACTTAAGGACTCCACACTTCCTCCGCATTGAGTGCGCTCTGAGGCTCTGCAGGACACACTGATATAGCACTGAGTCGCTACCTGCACTTGTGGCTTACCCAAGGCCGGGATTCAAAACCCGTTTCCTTGAATTGCGGTAACATGATAACTTAACCCTAACCCTAACCCACACATTAAACTTAACCTTAATCCTGTCACTAACCCTAAACCTAAAACTAAACCCTAACATTAACCCTAATCCTAAATTTAATACTGTTTTAAACCTAAATTTAAGCTTTAATCTTACTTCTAACCCTAACCATAACGCTAATCCTAACCCTAAGTCTAACTCTACCCTTAGACCTAACGCTAAACCTAACGTCACCCTAAACCTAATCCTAAATCCAAACTTTAAAATTACTCCTAACTCTAACCATAAATGTATCCATAACCCTAACCCTAACCGAATTCTAACTCTAACCCTAATCTCAACCCCAACCCTATGTCTAACACTAACCCTAAACCCTAATCTTAACCTATCGCTAGCCTAACACTAAACCTAATGCAATACCTTACCCTAAGCTTAACCCTAACAGAAACTTTAAATTTACACCTAACTCTAAACCTAAACCTAACTCTAACCCTTACCCTAACCCTAACCGAATCCTAACTCTAACCCTAATCCTAACATTAACCCTAACTCTAACACTAACCCTTAACCCTAAGCTTACTCCTAACACTAACCGAACCATAACCATAATTTTATACCCTAACCCTAAACCTAACCTTAATCCTATACCTAAACCTTAAAGTAATATAAAGTTTAATTTTATTCCTAACTTTAACCCTAACTCTAACCGTAACCTAACCCTGAATGTACCCTAACCCTAACCCTACCTCTGAACCTAACATTACACAAAACCTAAATCAAAACTTTAATCCTATTGTTAACCATAACTTACACTAACCCTAACAGTAACACTAGCCTAACAATAAAAACAACCCTAACCATAACCTTAACCCTAACCCTAACTCTAAACCCAAACCCTAACCCTAACCTTAACCCTAATCCTATCACTAACTCTAAACCTAAACCTAAACAGAAATCCAAATTTTAATCTTACTCCTAGCCTAAAACTAACCCTAATCCTAACTCTAAGAGCTAACCCTAATTTTATCCCTAACCCTAGCACTAACCCTAACCCTAACCTTAACTCTAAACTTAAATCCAAACTTTAACTCCTAAACCTAAAACGAACCCTAATCCTAACCATAACTCTAATGCTAACCCAAAACATAACTTTAAACCTAACCCTAATCCTAACTCTAAACCTAACTTTAATCTTAAATATAACTAACCTGAATACTAATCTTAAATCCAAGATTTAATCATTCTCCTAACCCTAATCCTAAAGCTAAACCAAACCATATCTCTAAACTTAACCTAAACCCTAAATCTAACCATAAACATAAATCCAAACTTTAATCTTACTCCTAAACCAACCCCTAACCCTAACCGTTCCCTAACCCTAACCCTAATCTTAAACCTAAGACTAACACTAACGATAAATATAAACCGAGCGAAAATTTAATCTTACTCATAAACCTAAACCTAACCCTAATCCAAATGCCAACCCTAACCCTAAAACTGAATTAAAAATTTAACCTTAATTTAGTCTAAACCTGACGCTAACCCTAAACTTAACCTAAACGTAACCCTAACCCTAACCCTAACCCTATACCTAAACCTAAAACCAAATCCAAATATTAATCATAATCTTAATTCTGATCTTAACCAATCCTAACCTTAATCCCTAACCATAAACCTAACCCAAACCATAACCCTTATCCTATTCCTAAACCTAACCCTAACATGAACCCTAATTCTAACCCTAACCCTAATCCTAAATCCAAACTTCAATCTTACTCCTGACCCTAACCCTAAACCTAATCCTAAACCTAAACCATATTCCTAACCCCAACCCTAACACTTACTCTAACAATAACCCCACAACCTAACTATAACCCTAACCGTACCCTAAACACTACACTAATCCTAACCTTAAAAATAACCCTAACCCTAACACTAAACCCTAATAATAAAACTAATTCTAACTCAAAACCTAACCCCAATCCTAACCCAAATTTTAACTCTAAACCTAAACTAACCCTAAACCTAAAATCAAAATATAGTCTTATTCCTAACCCTAACCATATCCCTATCCTTACCCTAATTCTAGCCCTAACTAACCTGGACCCTAACCCTATAATCGAACACTAATTCTGACCTAAACCTAACCTAACTAAACCTAAATTGAAACTTTCATCTTATTTATAATTCTAACCCTAAACCTAACCTTAAACTTAACACTAACCATAACCTGCCCTATCCCTAACCATAACACTAACCTTAACTCTAAATCTACACCCTAACCATAACCCTAACATTGGCCCTAACCCTAACCCTAACCCTAAACCTAAACTCTAATGCTAACCATAACACTAACCCTAACCCTTACCTAACCCTAAACACTAATCCCACCCTAAACCTAACTCTAATGCTAAACCTAACACTAATCCTAACCCTAACATTGACCCTAACCCTAAACCTAACCCTAACCCTAACACCTACCCTAACCCTAATGTAACTCATCCCTAACCCTACCCCTAACCCGAAACCTAATTCTAAAGCCTAACCCTAACCCTAACCCTTAACCCAAACTGAAATCCAAAATTTAAACTTACTCCAATCCCTAACTCTAAACCTAATAGTAACCCTGATCCTGATACTAACCATAAACACTAAATTTAATGCTAACTCTAACCCTACGCCAATGCTGAAACTAAATCCAAACTTCAATGTTACTCCTAACCCTAATGCTAACACTAACCCTAACCAAAACCAAACCCTACCCCTATTCACTAACCTTAACCCTAAACCCAAAGTAACCCTAACCCTAAACGAACCCTAAATTGAAACTTCAATCTTACTCCTAACCCTAACCCTAACTCTAACTCCAACCCTAACAATCACTTTAACTCTAACTCTAAACCTAACCATAAACCTAAATCAAAACTTTAATATTACTTTAAACCTAACACTAACTCTAACCATAACCCTAATCCTAGCCTCAAACTAAATCTAACCCTAAACATAACCCTAAAACTAACCATAACCCTAACTCTAAACACTAAACCTAAAACTAATCCTAATCATAACCCTAATCCTAACACTAATCTTAATGTTAAAACTAAATCCAAACATTAATCTTACTCCAAACACTAACACTAACACTAACACTAACACTAACACTAACACTAACACTAACCCTACCACTACACCTAACCCTAACCCTACCCTAAACCCTAATTCTAACCCTAACACTGCCCTAACACTAACACTAAACATAACTCTAAATCTACACTTATCCTAACCAGAACAATAACTCTAACCCTAAACCTAACTCTAATCCTAATCCTAACCTTAATCCAAACTCTAACCTTAACCCTAAATTTAACAGTAACACTAACCTCAGGGTAACCACAACCCTCACCCTAAACCCTAACCATAAACCTAACCCTAAACTTAAACCCTAACCGTAACCATAACCCCAAACCTACAACTAATCCTATATCCAAACTTCTAACTTAATCTCAACCCTTACCCAAAACCTATCCCTGACTCCAAACAAAACCCTAAACTTAACCCTAACCCTACCCCTAACTCTAATTCAAACCTAACCCTTCCCCTAACCTTAACCCTAAACCTAACCCTAACTTTAAACCTAACACTAAACGCTAAACCTAACCCTAATTTCAAAACTAAACTCTAACCCTAACCATAATCCTAATCCTAACCTGAACTTTAAACACAAAGTAAACCCTAACTCTAACACTAACCCTGACCAAAAAACCTAACCTTAACCCTAACCCTAACCCTTAGCACAAATCGAAATCCAAATTTCAATCTTACCCCTCCCCCTATCCTTAACTCTAAACATACCCTAAACCTAACACTAAACCTAACACAAACCCTAACACTAACCCTGATCCAAAACTTGATCGGAACCCTAACCCTAACCTTAACTGTAGCGCTAACCCTAAACCTAAATCCAAATTTTAATCATATTTTTAACCCTAATACTAAAGCGAAACCCTAACCCTAACTCTACCTCTAATCCTGTGCCTAAAACTAAATCGAATTTTAATCTTTCTCCTAACCTTAACCATAACCAAAACACGAACCAAAACTCTAACCCTGACCCTACACCTAATCCTAAAACCTAACTCTAACCCTAATTCTAACAAACCCTAATGCTAATATTAAACTTAAATATAAAATATTATCTAACACCTAACCCTTAAATTAAACCTAACCCTTACCCTAAACCTAATTCTAAACCTAACCCTAACCCTAACCTAACCCTAACTCTAACCCTAACGCTAACCCTAAATATAACCCTAACCCTAACCCTATCCCTAACTCGAACCTACACCTAACCCTAACCCTAACCCTAACCTAATCCTAAATTAAAATCTAAGCCTAAATTGAAATGTTTATCTTACTCCTAAACCTAACCCAAACTCTATCCACAACCCTAACTCTAAAACTAACCATAAACCTAAATCCAAACTCATTTTAACCCTAAACATACCCGAAATCTAAACGTAACACTAACTCTAAACACTAACCCTAAAACAAACCCAAAACTTAACCATTACCCTAACCCTAAACTTAAACATAAAACTCTACAAAAATTCAAAATTTAATCTTATTCCTAGCCTCTATCCCTAACCCTAATCCTAACTCTAAGCCCTAATTCTAAACCTAACCGTACACTAACCTAATCCTAAAACTAACCCTGGCCTAACAATGACCCTAACCTAACTGTAACCCTAAACTTAAACCTAATCCAAAAGCCAAACTTTAATCTTTCCAATAATCGTAATCTTAACACTAACTCTAAATCAAACCATACCATAATCTTAAAACCTAACCATAAAGCTAAGCCTAAACATAACTCTAACCCTAAACCTAACCTTAACTCCTACTCTAGACCTAAACCTAAATCCAAATATTAATCTTACCCTTAACCCTAACCCTAACCATAACATTAACACTAACACTAACCCTGAACCCTGAAACTAACCCCAACCTTAACCCTAATGCTAACCATCAAATAACACTAAGGCAAACCCTAATTACAACACTAAGCCCCTACCCTAAACCTAAACCTAAACCCTAATCCTAACCCTAACCCTAACACTAACCGTAACACTAAACCTAATCCTAAAGTCTAACTTTTATCTTACTTTTAATCCTAACTCTAACCCTAAGCTTAACCCTAAACCCAACCCTAACACTAACCCTAATCCTAAACCTTAACCCTAACGCTAAACCTATAACAAACCTTAAACCTTACCCTAACGCTAATCTAATCGTAAAACTTAATTCAAAACTTAAATTTACTTATAAACCTAATCTTAAACCTAAATCTAACAAACACTAACACCAACACTAAAACCTAACCCTAAACCTAACCCTAAAGCTAACCCTAACCCTAAACTTAATCCTAATCCTAATCCAAATTAAACTTAATCTTAACATTTAACCAAAACCTAACCCTGACACTAACCTAAACCCTATACCTAACACTAACCCTAACAATGACCCTAACCCTAACTCTAATTTTAACCCTAACCCTATTTTAAATCCAAATTTAAAACTTAATTGTAACCCTTATCCAAAACTTAACCCTGACCATAACCCAAACTCTACCGCTAAAACTACTCCTAACCGTAACCCTATCCCTAAACCTAACCTTAACCCTAATCCTAACCATAACCCTAAATCGAATCCTAAACCCTAACTCTAAACCTAATTCTAAACCTAAAATTAACCCTAATTCTAAACTGAAATTCAACTTTAAACTTACTTCTAACTCTAAGCTAACCCTAACAATAACTCTAACCATAACCCTAACCATAAATTCTGAACCTAAACCAAACCCTAATGCTATTTCTGACCCTACCTCTAACACTAAACTTAATATTAAACTTTAATCTTAACCCTAAAACTAACCATAGCCTTTACTTTTTCCCTAACCCCTACCCCAAACCTACACACTAACTCTAACTCTGACCCTAACCCTAAGCTAACCCAAAACCTAAATCAAAAATTTAATCTTAATTCTAACCTTAACCCTAAAACTAACCCAAACCCTAACCCAATCCCTACTCTAATCCTAACCCTAAACATATTTGTAACCCTAACCCTAACCCAAATCCTAATCCTATCCCCTAACGCTAAACCCTAGCCCTAACCCTAACTCTACACTCACCCTAAACCTAACCTAACCCTAATTCTATCCCTAACCTTAACCTAACATTAACCCTAACACTACCCACTAAACCTAACCTGACCCTAATCAGAACCCAATCCATAACCCAAAACTTAAATCTAAACTGAAACCTAAATTGAATATTTAATCTAACTCTTAAACCTAATCCTAAACCGAAACCTACCCATGAACCTAAATTCAAAACTTACTACTAACCCAAACACTAACTGTAAGACTACACTAACACTAACCCTAATTCTAACCCTAACCCTATTCCTAACTCTAACACTAAACATATACCCTAACACTAAACCTAATCCTAATCCTAACCCTAACCCTAACCCTAATACTTACCTAAACAGAAATTCAAACTTTAATCCTATGCCTAACCCTAAACCTAATCCTGACCTTAACTCTAACCATAAAACTAAACCATAACCATAACCCTAACTCTAAACCTAAACCTGACACTAAACCTAACCCTAACACGAAATCGAAACTTTAATCTTACTCCTAAACCTAACCTTAACCCTAACACTAACCCTAACCCTGACCCTAACACGAAGGCTAAAACCTAACCCTTACCCTAACGATAACCCTGTCCCTAACATAACCCTAAACCTAAATCAAAATTTAATCTTACTGCTAACCCTAATCATAACCCTAACCCTAACCCTAACCCTAACCCTAACCCTAACTTTACACACTAACCCAAATCTAACCCTAATCCTAACCTAACACTAACCCTATCCCTAAACCTAAACCAGAAGCCAAACTTTAATCTTACACCTAACCCTAAACCTAAACCTATTCTAAACTGACCCTAACAATAACTCGAAACCTAACCGTATAACCTAAATCAAAATTTTAATCATACTTTTAACTTTAACCCTAAAAGTAACCCAAACTCTGTTCCTAGCCTAACTCGAATCCTAATCCTAACCATAACCTAAACATAAATCTAAACCCTATCCCTAGTACTAACCCTAATCGAAACCCTAATCATAATCCTAAACTTAACCCTAAACCTAAACTGAAATCCATATTTTAATTTTACTCCTAACGCTAACCCTAACCCTAATCCTAACCCTAAACCCTAACCCAAACCCTAAACCTAAACCTAATCCTAATCCTAAACCTACATCCAAAATTTAAACTAATTTCTAAACTTAACCCTAACCCTAACCCTTAACCAAAGCATAACCTTAATCCCAACCCTAAGCCCTAACACTAACCCTAACCCTAACCCTAACTGTAACCGTAACCTAACCCTAAACCTAAATCAAAATATTAATTTTACTCCTAACCCTAACTGTAACCCTAACCCTAAACTGAACCCTAAACCTAACCATAACCTTAACACTAACCATAACCCTAACCCCAACTGTAACCCTAACACTAACCCTACTATAACCCTGACCCTCACCCTAATCCTAACCTTAACCTGAAACCCTAACACTAACTTTAAAACAAACACTAATTCTAAACTTAAATCCATAATTTAAATATACCTTTAACCCTAACTTTAACCGTAAACCTAATTCTAACTTTAACCCACACCGTAAACCCTAACTTTAACCCTCACCCTATCCCTCACCGAACCCAAAAACTAAATCAAAACTTTCATCTTACTGCCATACATAACCCTAATCCTAACTCTAATGGTAAACCTAGCCTAACACTGAACTTAACCCAAATCATAACCCTAAACCTTACTGTAACCCTAACACTAAAACCTAACCCTAACCCTAACACTAATTCTAATATTAAACCTAAACCGAAAAACAAAGGTTAATTTTACTCCTAACTGTACCCTTAAACCTAAACCTAACTCTATCCCTAACCCTAACCATAAAATCTAACCCTAAACTTAAGCCTAAACCTAAACCTAACCTTAACCTTAACCTTAACTCTAACGCTAGCCCTAAACTAAATCTGAATTTTAATCTTACTATTAAGCCTAACCCTAACCCTAACCTTAAACCTGACACTAACATTAAACCCTAAGCCTAATAGTGACCCTATCCCTAAATCCAAACTTTAATCTTATTTCTAACGCTAACTAGAACCCTATCTCTAACCCTAACTCTAAAACTACACACTAACTCTAACCCTAAACATTCCCTAAACCCTAACACTAACCCTAACACTACCCTAACACTAACACTAAACCTAACTCTAAACCTACACTTATCCTAACCAGAATAATAACCCTAACTATAAACCTAAACCTAATTTTGACACTAACCTTAACCAAAACCCTAACCTTAATCCTAACTTTAAAAGTAACATTAACCTAAGGATAACCCTAACCCTAACTTTAAACCCTACTCTAACGCTAACCCAAACCCTAAACCTAAATTAAATCAAAACTTTAAACTTAATCCTAACCCTTACACAAAACCTAACCCTGACTACAAACAAAACCCTATCCCTTACCGTAACTGTAACCCTAACCCTAATTCTAACCATAACACTAAACACTAAACCTAACCCTAATCTCTAACCTAAACACTAATCCTAAACCCTACAGTAATCCTAACCCTAACATTAAACACAAGGCTGAACCCTAACCCTAACCCTAACCCTGACCATAAAACCTAACCCTAACCTTAACCCTAACCCTTAACAAAAATCAAAATCCAAATTTTAGTCTTACTCTTAATCCTAACCCTACCCCTATCCTTAACCCTAAACCTACCCTAAAACTAACACTAAACCTAACACTAATCCTAACACTAAACGCTAACCCTAACTCTAACCCTGATCCAAAACCTGACCGGAACACTAACCCTAACCTTAACCGTAATGCTAACCCTAAACCTGAATACAAATTTTAATCATATTTTTAACCATAACACTAAAGCGAAACTCTAACCCTAACTCTAACAGTAACCCTGTGCCGATACCTAAATCGAATTTTAAACTTTTTCCTAACTCTAACCATAACCATAATGCAAAACTTAACTCTAACCATGACCTTACACCAAACCCTAAACCCTAACCCTAATTTTAATTCTAACACTAACCATAACACTAACATTAAACTTAAATTCAAACTATTATCTAACTCCTAACCCTTAAACTAACACTAACCCTTACGCTAACCCTAATTCTAAACCTAACCCTAACCCTAACTTTAATCCTAACTCTAACCCTAACCCTAATCCTAACTCTAATGCTAACCCTAAACTTATCCCTAACCCTAACCCTATCCTTAACCCTAACCTACACCTAACCACAACACTAAGCCTAATCCTAATCCTAACTCTAACCCTAATCCTAACCCTAACCCTAAACCTAACCCTAACCTAATTCTGAATTAAAACCTAAGCCTAAATTGAAACATTAATCTTAAACCTAAACCTAACCTTAACTCTAACCATAACCCTAACCCTAAAACTAACCATAAACCTAAATCCAAATGCTTTTTGACCCTAACCATTACCCAAACTCTAACCATAACACTAACTCTAAACACTAACCCTAAAACTAAACCTAACCTTAACCATTATCCTAACACTAACCTTAACCATAAAACTGAACAAAAATTCAAAATTTAATCTTATTCTTGAACCTAACCCTAACCATCTTCGTAACCCTAAACCCTAATTCTAAACCAAACCCTAAAACTAAGCCTATACCTAACATTAAAACTGACATAACAATAACCCTAACCTAATCATAATTCTACACTTAAACATAAACCAAAAGCCAAACTTTAATCTTCCTACTAACCGTAACCTTAAACCTAACCCTAACCCACACCGTAACCATAATCTTAAAACCTAATCATAAAGTTAAGCCTAAAAGTAAGCCTAATTCTAAACCTAACCTTAACTCTAACGCTATCCCTAAACCTAAATCCAAATTTTAATCTGACTCTTAACCCTGACCCTAATCCTAACCTAAACACTAACACTAACCCTAAACAGCAAAACTAAACGAACCCTAACACTAACCTAATGCTAACTCTCGCATAACACTAACCCAAACCCTAATTATAACTCTAAGCACCAACCCTAAACCTAACCCTAAACCCTAACCCTAAACCTAACCCTAACTCTAACCATAACCTTAAATCCTAACCCTAACCCTAATGCTAACTCTTGCATTACACTAACCCAAACCCTAATTATAACTCTAAGCACCAACCCTAATCGTAACCCTATACCCTAATCCTAACCCTAACCCTAAACCTACCCTAACCCAAACCATAAACCTAACACTAACTGTAACCCAAAACACTAACCCTAACTTAACCCTAATCTAAAACCTGATCTAAACCTAACCCAAACCCTAACTCTAACCTTAATCATAACCCAAAAACTATATCTAAAATTTAAACTTACTCCTAAACCTAACCCGATACCATGACCCTAACACTATCCTAATTCTAACTGTAAACCTAAGCCTAAATTGAAATTCAATCTTACTCCTAAACTTAAATATAACTATAAACCTAATCCTAAACCTAACCCTAACTCTGGCCCTAAAACTAATCCTAACCCTAACCCTAATCTTAACCCTATACCCTAAACCTAACACTAACCCTAAACCTAACCCTAATCCTAATCAAAAATGCAAACTTTAAACTTAATCCTAACGCTTATCCAAAACTTAACCCTGACACTAATCAAAACCTAAACCTAACCCTAACCCTAACCCTAATCCTTACCATATCCCTAAACCTAACCCTAACTTTAACTCTAAAAATAAACTCTAACCCTAAACCTAAATCTAATCCTAAACACTAATCCTAATTGTAACCCTGAACCCAAGCATAACCATAATCCTAAACCTTAACCTGAATTCCAACCCTAAACCTTTATCCTAACCCTATCCTAATCCTAACCCAAAACCCTAACCCTGACCCTAACCGTAACCCTAACCCTAAAATTAAACCTACCTTAACACTAATACTAGACCAAACACTAACCCTAACCATAAACCCTAACCCTAACAATAAACCTAATTCAAATTCTGATCCTAACCCTGAACCAAACCATAAATCTAAACTAAACTTAAACACGAACAAAATTCAAAATTTAATCTTACTATTAATTCTAACCCTAACCATAACATTAACACTAACCCTAAGCCTATCAATTACCCTAACTGTAAACCTAACCATAACACTAATCCTGAGCCTCAATTTAACCCCAACTCTAAACCCTAACAGTAACACTCTCCTAACCCTAACCCTAAACACTAAACGTAAACCTAAACCTAACTATAACCTTAACCCCAACCGTAAAACCTAACACTAACCCTGCCCTAATACTAACCCTAAAACCTAACCTTAACCCTAACCCTAACCCTAAACCTACCCTAACTCTAAGCCTAACCCTAACAGTAACCCTAACCATAATCCTAGCTCTAAACCCTAACCCTAACCCTAATCCTAACCATAACATCATACGTAACCCTAACCCTAAATTTACCCTAACCCTGAACCTAACCCTAATCCTAACCTCAACCATAAAACCTAACCCTAACACTACCCTAACCCTACCCTAACTCTAACTCTAAACTTAAATACAAAATTTAATCTTACTCCTAACTCTCAGCTTAACTCTAAACTAACCCTAACACTATTCCTAAATATGAGCTTAACCCTAACCCTAACCTTGACCTTAACATTAACCATAATGCTAACCTTAAACCTAAATCCAAATTTTAATCTTACTTTTAACACTAACCTGAAAGCCTAATTCTAACCCCAAAACTAACTCTAATCCTATGCATAAACTAAATAAATTTTAATCTTACTCCTAACGATAACCACAACCATAATCCTCACCCTAACCCTGCCAATAACCCTAACCTGGACACTAAACTAACCCTAAAACCTAAAGCTAACCTTAATTCTAACCGTAATCTAACCAAAACTCTAAACAAAATACAAACTTTAATCTAACACCTAAGCCTAAAACTAACATTAACCCTAACCATAAACCTAAACCTAGCCCTAACACTAAACTTAAAACTAACCCTAAACCTTATCCTAACCCTAACTCTAACCATTTCCCTAAATATGACGCTAACCATAATCCTAAACCTAATTCTAAATCCAAATTTTAAACTTAATCCTAAACCCTACCCAAAACCTAACACTGACCCTAACCCTAACTCTAATTCTTACCCTAATCCTAAATCCAAACTTTAAACTTAATTCTAAACCTTAGTCAAACCTAAACCTGACCCTAACCAAATCGCGAAACCTAACTCTAACCCTTACACTAATGGTATCCCTAACTCTTACCTGAACCTAAACATAACCCTAAGCATAAACCAAAGTCCAATCTTCAATCTTACTCCTAAAACTAACTCTAACACTAACTCTAACCCTAAACCTACCCTAAACCAAATAATAAAACTAACACTAACACTAAACCTAACCCTAATTCTAATAAAAACACTCACCCTAAACCTAAACCAGAACCTAACTCTAAACTTAACCATAACCCAAACATTAACCCTTTTACTAACCCTAACCCTAACCCTAAACTTAACACTAAACAAAACCCTATCGCTAAGCCTAACCCAAAATCTAACTCTAACCCTAACTAAAATCATACACCTTAGCCAAAATTGAAATGTTTATCTTCTTCCTAACCCTAACTCTAAAAATAACCCTAATCTTAACATTGACCCTTACCCTAATTGTAACCCTAAACAATAACCTGAACCATAAACCTGAAACCTAAACCTAACCCAAACACTTACTCTATCCTTAATTCTAACCCAAAATCTAAATCTAAATTTTAATCTTACACCTAACCATAACCCTAAACATAACACTATACTGACCCTAAACCTAAACCTTAAGCCTAACACGAATCCTAAATCTAAACCTAACCCTAACTCTAATCCTAAACCTAATTCTAAACGTAACCCTAACCCTAAACCATAACCCTAACCCTAACCCAAATATTAACCATTTTGCTAACCCTAACCCTAATCCTAACCCTACAATTACCTCTAAAACTAAACTGTAACCCTAACCCTAATCCTAACAATAACCCTAACCCTATCCATAACCTTAACCCTAAATCTAACCCTAACACTAACGCTAACACTAACCCTAAAGCAAATCCTATCCCTAACCCTAACCCAAACACTAAACCTTAGAAAAATTGAAACTTTCTTCTCACTCCTAAACCTAAACCTAAACCTTACACTGACACTAACTTTGAACCCTATCCCTAATCCAAACCTTAACCCTAACCCTAACCCTAACCCTAAACCAAACCCTATCACTAACCCTAACCCAAATGCTAACTCGAATCCTAACAGAAACCCTAAACCTTAGCCAAAGTTGAAACTTTCATTTTACTTCTGACCTTAAACCTAAATCTAACGCTAACTTAACTTTGAACACTACCACTAATCCACCTCCTAAACCTAACCCTAACCCAAACCCTTATTCTAAACATAATTCCAACCCTAAATTAAATCCAAATTTTAATCTTACACCTAACCATGACCCTAACCATAACATGACACTAACCCTAACCATAAACCGAACCCACAACACTAACCCTTTCACGAACACTAAATATAACCCGAAATTTATACCTATCCCTAACACTAACCTAACTCGAAACCTAACCCTAACCCTAATCCTAAACTAACCATAACCATAAACCAAAGGCTAAACTTAAACTAAACCATAACTCTAACACTAACCATAACCTAACCCTAACCTAACCCAAACCTAATCCTAAAAATAACGCTAACCATAAGCCTAACCTAACCCTAACCCTAACCTAAACGTAAACCTATCCCTAACCATAACCCTAACTCTCACACTAACCCTGAACCTAAACCCTAATCCTAACCCTAACCCTAACCCTAACCCTAACCCTGACCCTATGAAGTAACCCTATTTGAATCCTAACATTAACCCTAACCCTAAAGCTAACCCTAAGCCTAACCTACCATAACCCTAAGACTAACCCTAAACCTAACCGTAAACCTAAACCTAATCCCTACCCTAACGTTAACCATTAAACTTGACCCTAACCCTAACCATAACCCTAACCTAACCCTAACACTAACACTAAAACTTAACCCTAACCCTAAACATAACACTAACCCTAACTCTAACCTAAACCTAACCCTAACCATAAAACCTAACCCTAAACCTAACCCTAAACCTAAACATAACCATAACCCCTACCCTAACCCTAACCATAACCCTAACCTACCCTAACCTTAACCCTGACCCTAACCCTACCCTAACTGTAAGCCTAACCTAGGCCTAACCCTAAATCTAACACTAACCCCACCCCTAAGATTAAACCTAAAAACTACCCCTAACCGTAACCCTAGCTGTAACTCTAACCCTAACGCTAACCTAACCCTAACCAGAAACCTAACACTAAAATCTAATCCTAACCCTAACCCTAGCCATAAACATAACCCTGACCTGAACAATAAATCCTAAACCGAACCCTAAACCTAACAGTATCCTAACCCTAACCATAAAACTAACCCAAACACTAAATCTTTCACCCACCCTAAACTTAGCCCTAAACCTATCCCTATCCCTAACCCTAACCCTAAACCTAACTCTAAAATCTAACCCTAACCAAAACCCTAGCCATAACCTTAACCCTAACCTAACCCTCACCCTAACATTGACCCTAACCCTAATCCTAACCCTAACCATAACCCTAACCTAACCTTCACCCTAACATTGAACCTAACCCTAATCCTAACCCTTACCATAACCCTACCCCTAAACGTAACCCTAATCCTAACTTTAACACTAAACCAAATCCTATCTTTAACCCTAACCCAAACTATAACTCTAACCCTAACCCAAGCTATAAACCTTAGCCAAAATTCAAACTTTCATCTTTCTTCTACCCCTAACCCTAACCTAACACTAACTTTGAATCTTATCACTAATCCAAAACCTAACCATAACCTAACCCAAAGCCTTATTGTAACCATAATTCTAACCCTAACTTTGAACGCTATCCCTAATCCACATGCTAAACCTAACCCTAATGCAAATCCTTAATCTAACAATAATTCTAACCCTAACAATAACTTCAAACCCTATAAATATTCCAAATACTAACCATAAATCTAACCCTGACCCTTATTCTATCCATAATTCTAACACTAAATCTAAATCCAAAATTTAATCTTTTGCCTAACCATAACCCTAACCATAACACCACCCTAACCCTAACCCTAAACCTAAGCCTAACAACCCTAAACCTATCCCTAACCAAAATATCGACCTAACCCTAACCTAACCCAAACCCTAACCCTGATATTAACCCTAACCTAACGCTAACCCTAACCCTTAACCTAAGCTAAACCAAACCAAAACCCTAACCCTAACCCTAACCCTAACTCTAAACCTATATACTAACCCTAACCCTAAACCCTAACCTAAACCTAACACTAACCTAACCCTAACACTACCTTTAACACTGAACCTAATCCAAACCCTAACCTAACCACAACTCTAAACCCCCTAACCCTGAACCTAATTTTAAAGCCTACCCCTAACCCAAACTCTAACCCTTAACCTAACCCTAAAAATAATCTAACCCTAAACCCTAACCCTAACTCTAACCCTAACTGTAACCCTAACCCTGACCTAACACAAAACCTAACCCTAAACCCAAACCCTAACCCTAACCTAACCCTAACCCTAACCATAACTGTAACCTAACCCTAACCGTGACTCTAAACCTAAATGTAACCCTTTCACTGACCCTAACCCAAACTCTCACTCCAACTCTAACCCAAACTCTAAAATTTAGTCAAAATTAAACATTTTATCTTACTCCTAAACCCAATCCAATACCTAACACAAACACAAATTGGAACCTTATCATTAATCCACATTCTAACCCTAACCCTAACCAAAACCTTTATTCTAACCATAATTTTAATCCTAAATCTGAATTCGAAATTTAATCTAACATCAAACCATAACCCTAACCATAACACTAGTGTAACCCTAATTGTAAACCTAACCCAAACACTAACCCTTTCACTAAACCTTACCAAAACCCTAACCCTAACCTTACCCTAACACTAACTCTTCCCTAAATTTAACCCTCACCCTAAACCCTAACCTTAACACTAACCCTAACCCTAACTGAACACAAACGCGACTGTAAACATAAACCTAACCTAACCTTAACACTAAACCTAATCCTAACAATAACACTACCGTAAGCCTAAACCGAAACCTAATTCAAACACTAACACTTTCACTGACCCTAAACCTAACCCTACCCTAACCTAAATTTAATCCTAATCCTAACCCTAACCCTAACCCTAACCCTAATACTGAACATAAACCTAATCCCTAACCCTAATCATAACTGTAACCCTAACCCTAACCATAAACTAACACTAACCGATTTTTCACCCATCCCTAACCCTAACCTTCCCCATAACCTCAACTCTAAACTTAAAACTAATCCTAACCTAACCCTAAACCTAACACCAACCCCAACCCTACAAGAAAACCTATCGCTAACGCTAGCCCAAACTCTAGCTTCAACCTAAATCCAAACTCGAAACCAGTCAAAATTGAAACATTTATCTTACTCCTAAACTTAACCCTAAATCTAACATTAACATTAACTTTGAACACTATCACTAATCCAAATCCTAACGCTTTCCCTAACCCAAACCCAACTCTAACCATAATTTTAACTCTAAATCTAAATCCAAAATTTACTCTGACTCCGAATCATAAGGCTAAGAATAACACTACCCTAACCTTAACCAAAAACCAAACCCTATCATTAACCCTAACCCAAACTCTCACTCCAAACCTAATTCAAACTTAAATCCTTAGCCAAAATTGAAACTTTCATCTTAATCCTAAAACTAACCCTACACCTAACACTAACACTAACTTTTAACCCTATTACTAATACAAAACCTTACCCTAACACTAATTCAAACATTTTTCTAACCATAATTCTAACTCTAATCTAAATTCAAAATTTAATCTTACACATAACCATAACCCTAACCATACACTACCGCAACGGTAACCCTAAACATAAATTAAAAATTAAAGCTCTACTAACCCTAACCCACCCTACCCCTAACCCTAACACTAACCCTAACCTAAACACTAAACCTAACCCTAACCCTAACCCTAACCCTAACTCGAACCCGAACCAAACCTAAATCCTAACTCTAACCATATCCTAACCCTAACTGTAATACTAACCCTAACCCTAACCCTAACCTTAAACCTAACCCTAACTCCAACCCAAACCCAAACTCTAAACCTTAGCAAAAATGGAAACTTTTATCTTATTCCTAACCCTAACCGTAAACCTAACACTAACGATAACTTCAAACCCTATAAATAATCCAAATACTAACCATAAAACTAACCCTGACCCTTACTCTATCCATAATTCTAACACTAAATCTAAATCCAAAATTTAATCTTTTGCCTAACCATAACACCACCCTAACCCTAACCCTAAACCTAAGCCTAACAACCCTAAACCTATCCCTAACCAAAATACTGACCTAACCCTAACCTAACCCAAACCCTAACCCTGATATTAACCCTAACCTAACGCTAACCCTAACCCTTAACCTAAGCTAAACCAAATCAAAACCCTAACCTTAACCCTAACCCTAACTCTAAACCTATATACTAACCCTAACCCTAAACCCTAACCTAAACCTAACACTAACCTAACCCTAACACTAACTTTAACACTGAACCTAATCCAAACCCTAACCTAACCACACCTCTAAACCCCCTAACCCTGAACCTAATTTTAAAGCCTACCCCTAACCCAAACTCTAACCCTTAAACTAACCCTAAAAATAATCTAACACTAAACCCTAACCCTAACTCTAACCCTAACTGTAACCCTAACCCTGACCTAACACAAAACCTACCCCTAAACCCAAACCCTCACCCTAACCGTAACCCTAACCCTAACCTTAACCTAACCCTAAACCTAACTTAACCGTAACCCTATTCATAACCCTATTTTTTAACACTAACCCTAATTCTAAACCTAACCCTAACCGTAACCCTAACCGTAACCCTAACCGTAAACCTAACCCTAACCCTAAACCTAACCCTAACCCTAAACCTAAACCCTTACCCTAATCATAAACCTAACCCTAAATCTAATCCTGACTCTAACCCTAACACTAACTTTAAAGAAACCCTATCACTAACCCTAACCCAAAATCTAACTCCAACCCTAAACCAAATTCTAAACTTCAGCCAAAATTGAAACTTTCATCTTACTCCTATGCCTACCCCTAAACCTAACACTAACACTAACTTTGAACCCTATCACTAATCCAAATTCTAACTCTAAACCTAACCCGTACCCTTACTCTAACCATAATTCTAACCCTAAATCTAAATATAATATTTAATGTTATACCTAACCATAACCCTAAGCTTAACACTACCCAAACCATAACACTAAACCTAACTTAAACACTAAACCTTTCCTAACCATAACCCTAAAACTAACTTTAACCCTAACCCTAACCCTAACATTAAACCTAACCCAAAACCTAAACTCTATTCCTAACCCTAACCCTAAACTAATCAAAACTTAACCCTAATGCTAACCCGACCCCTAACCCTAACCCTACCCTAACGCTAACCCTAACCCTGACCTTAAACCTAACCATAACGATAACCATAACCCTAATCATAACACTAAACCTAACCCAAACACAAAGAGTTTCAATAACCCTAAAACTAAACCTAACCCTAACACTAACCTAACCCTAACCCTAACCCTAACCCTAACCCTAATGCTAACCTAACCCTAAACATAACCCTAATCCTAAACCTAACCTAACCCTAACCCTAACACTAAACCAAATCCTATTACTAACCCTTACACAAACTCCAACCGTAACCCAAACCCTAAACCTTAGCCAAAAATTAAACTTTCATCTTACTCCTACTCTAACCATAACACTACCCTAAACTTAACCCTAAACCTAACTTAAACATTAGCTCTTTCATTAACCCTACCTTAACCATAACCCTAACCTAACCCGAAACCTAAAACTAACCCTAATCCTAATGCTAACCATAACCCTAAACCAAAACTTATCACTAAGTCCAACACGAACTCTAACTCTAACCCTAACACAAATTCTAAACGTGGGCCAAAATTGAAACTTTCTAGTTATTCCTAACCCTAATCCTAAACCTAACTCTAACACTAACTTGAACCCTATCACTAATCCAAATCCTAACTCTATGCCTAACCGAAACCCTTACTCTAACCATAATTCTAAACCTAAATCGAAGTCCAAAATTTAAACTTACACCTAACCATAATTCTAAGTATAACACTACCCTGATCCTATCCCTAACCTAACCTTAAACCAAATCAAATCTTCCCTCTTACTGCTAACCCTAAACCTACCCTAACCCTAATACTAAAACAGAACCTAAATCAGAACTTAACTCTTACTCCTAAACCTAACCATAACCCTCAACATAAACCCTAAACCTAATACTAACACTAACCCTAAAACTAAATGTAAATGAAAATGCAAACTTTAGACTTACTCATAATCCTAACACTAACCTTAATCCTAACCCTACACCCTAACACTTACCCTAACTCTAACCCTAACTGGAACCCAAACCCTGAACCTTAAGATAACGCTAAGTGCAAAATTCAGTCTTACTCCGAACGCTACACTAGCCCTAACCCTAACCCTAACCCTAACCCTAACCCTACACTTACCCTGAACCTAACCCTAATCCTAAACCTAACCATAAATCTAAACCTAAAACCTTACCCTGACTCTAACACTAAACTTAACCCTAACCCTTACCTAAACCAAACCCTAAATCTAACCCTAACCCTAACCCTAAACCTATACTTTAACCCTAACCCTAAACCTAACATTACCTCTAACCTAACCCTAAATCTAACCCTAACCCTGAACCTAACACTAAATCAAAACCTATTACAAAGCCGAACCCAAACTCTAGTCTAACCCTAACACAAACCCTAAACCTTAGCCAAAATCGAAACTTTCATCTTACTCCTAAACCTAATCCTAAACCTAACAGTAACACTAACTTTGAAACCTATCACTAATCGAAATCCTAACCCTAAACCTAACCCAAACCCTTACTATAACCATACTTCTAACCCTAAATCTAAATGCAAAATGTAATCTTACATCTAACCATAACCCAAACCATAACCCTAACCATAACACTAACCTAACCTAACCCTAAACCTAATGAAAACACTAACCCTTTCACTAAACCTAAACCTAACCCTAACCCTAAACCTAACCCTAACACTAACTGTAACCCTAACCTTAAATCTAACCCTAACTCTAAACCAAACCCTATCACTAACTCTAACCCAAACTCTAACACCAATCCTAAACCAAACTCTAAACCTAACTTTAACCCTAACCCTAACCCTAACTCTAACTTAACCCTAACCCTAAATCACAAATGATATCTAACCCTAACCCAAAATCTAACTCAAACCCTAACCCAAACTCTAAACCTTAACCAAAATGGAAACTTTTACCTTACTCCTAACCCTAACCCTAAACCTAACACTAACACTAATTTTGAATTCTATCACTGATCCAAATCCGAACCCTAACCCTAACACAAACCCTTACTCTAAGCGCAATTATAACTCTATTTACATCCTAAATTAAATCTTACACCTAACCATAACCCTAACTGTAATACTATCCTAAAACTAACAGTAAACCTAACCCAAACACTAACACTTGGACTAACCCTAACCTTAAACCTAACCCTAAAACTTACCCAAAGCCTTTCACTAAATGTAACCCAAACCCTTACTCTAACCATAATTCTAACCCTACATTTAAATCCAAAATTTAATCTTATCTCTGCCCATAACCCTAACCATAACCCTAACCCTAACCCTAACCCTAACCCTAACCAGAACCCTAATACTAATACTAAACATAACCCTAACTTTAACACTAACCCTAAACTCTAACCCTACACCTAATCATAACCCTAACACTAAACTTAATTCCAAACACTAACTTTAACTCTAACCATAAACTTAACCCTAACCCTAATGTAAACTCGCACTCCAACCCTAACCCAAACTCTACAATTTAGCCAAATTGAATCTTTTATCTTATTTTTAAACCTAACTCTAAACCTATCACTAACACTAACTTTGAACTTTGTCACTAATCCAAATCCTAACCCTAACCCAAACCCAAACCTTACTCTCACCATAATTCTAATGGTAAATCTAAATCCAAAATTAAATCTTCCACCTAACCATAACCCTTCCCATAACAATACCTTAACTCTAAACCTAAACTTAACCCAAACACTAACACTTTTACTAACCCTAACCCTAACCCTAACTCTAAATTCTAACCCTAACCCTGACCATAACCCTAACCCTAACAATAACCTTAACCTAAGCCAAACCCTAACCTAACCCTAACCCTAACCCCAACCCCAAAACTAACCGTAACCCTAATCCAAACCCTATCACATATCCTATCTAAACTCTAACTTCAAACCTAACACAACTCTAAATCTAAGCCAAAATTGAAACTTTCATCTTACTCCTAAGCCTAAAAATAACCTAACACTAACACTAACTTTGAATTCTATCACTAATCCAAATCCTAACCCTAAACCTAATTCAAACTTTTACTCTAACTATAAGTCTGAAGCTAAATCTAAATCCAAAATTTAAAGTTACACTAACCATAACACTAAACATAATACTACTTTAACCCTAACCCTAATGCTAACCCTAACACTAACTCTAAACTTAACCTAACCCTAATTCTAAACCTAACCCTAATGCTAACCCTAACCGTAACACTAACCCTAACATTAACTTAACCCTTACACTAAGCCTAACCCTAAACCTATCCCTAACCCTAACCCTAACCCTAACCCAAACATTACCCCTTTCGTAACACTAATCCTAATCCTAACTTAAACCTAACTTAACCATAACCCTAAACCTAATCCTAAACCTAAACTAAACTTAACCAAAATGTAACCCTAACCTAACTCTAATGCTAACCCTAACCCTAACCCTAACGCTAACCCTAACCATAACCCTAACCCTAAACCAAACTTTATCACTAACCCTAACCCAAATTCTAACTCTAAACCTAACCTAAACTCCAAATCTTAGCCAAAATTGAAACTTTCATCTTAATCATAACCCTAACCATAAGCTAACACAAAATCTAAGTTTGAACTGTATTACTAATCGAAATCCTAACCCTAACCTATTCCAAAGGCTTACTCTAACAATAATTCTAACCATAAATCTTAATCCAAAATTTAATATTACACCTAACCATAACCCTATCTATAACAATACCCTAATTCTAACCCTAACCCTAGCTCTAACCCTAAACGTAACCCTATCCCTAACCCTAACCCTAAACTCAATCCTAAAACTAACCCTAACCCTAATGCTAACCCTAACCTACCCTTAAACCTAACCTAACATTAACCCTAATCCTAACCCTAAACCCTAAACCTAACTTTAACCTGAATCCTAACCCTAATCCAAACCCTTAATCTAACCATTATTCTATTCCTAAATCTAAATCTAAAATTTAATCCTACACTGAACAGTAACCATAACCCTAACCCTAACCCTAATACTAAACCTAACGAATAAACAAATCCTATCACTAATACTAACCCAAACTCAAACTCTAACCCTAACACAAACACTAAATCTTAGCCAAAATTGAAACTTTCATCTTACTACTAACCATAACCATAAACCTAACAGTAAAACTAACTTTAAACCCTATCACTAATCCAAATCCTAACCCTAACCCAAACCCTAACATAACATTAACCTTAACCTAAATCTAACTATAACCAAACACTAAACCTAGACCTTAACTATAACCCTAAACCTAACCCTAACAACTAACCTTAACCTTAAACTTAAAAGCTAATCCTACCAAAACCTTACTTTAATACTAACCCTAAATCTAAATCCAAAATTTAATCTTACATCTAACCATAACCCTAACCATAACACTACCCTAAACCTAACTCTAAACCTAATCTAAACACTAAACCTTTCAATAACCCTAACCCTAACTCTAATTCTAACCCTAAAGCTAATGCTAGTCCAAACCTTAACCCTAACCTAACCCTAGGCCTAAACTTAACCCTAATCTTAACCCTAACCCAAACTCTAAATGTAAAATTAAATTCTAACCCTAACCTTAACTCTAACCCTAACCCAAACCCTACCCCTAACACTAACCTATCCGTAAGCCTAACTATAACCCTAAACTTAACACTAACACTAACACTAAGTTTGAGCACTATCACTAATCCAAATCACTACTTTAACCCTAACACAAAACCTTACTCAACCATAATTGTAACTGTAAATCTAAATCCAAAATTAAATCTTACACCTAACCATACCCCTAACATTAACACTACCCAAACCCTAACCATAAACCTAACTCAAACGCTAACACTTTCACTAACCCTAACCATACCACTAAGCCTAAACCCAACCTTAACCCTAATGCTAACCAAAACCTACTATCTCTAAGGCTAACCCTAATCCTACCCCTAATCTTAAATCTATACCCTAACTTTAACCCTGCTAAACCTAACTATAACACTAACCCTAACCCTAATACTAACGCTAACCTAACCCTAACACTAACCCTAACACTAACCCTAACCCTAAACCAAACCCTATCACTAACCCTAACCCAAACTCTAACTACAGTCCTAACCCAACGCTAAACCGTAGCCAAAATTATAACTTTTACCTCACTCCTAAAACTAACCCTAATCCTAACACTAACAATAATTTTGAACCCTAGCACTAATCCAAATGCTATTCCTTATCTTAACCCAAACGATGATTCTAACCGTAATTCTAACCCTAAATCTAAACCCAAAATTTAATCTTACAGCTAACCATAACCCTAAACATAACACTACCCTAACTCTAACACTAATGTAACGCTAACCCTAACCTAACCCTAACCCTAACCATAAAC
>BNJM01007888.1:139719-153221 GCA_015472975.1 Rousettus leschenaultii
CCTAGCCTTTACCCTAACTCTAAATGAACACTAAACCTAACCCTAACACTAACCCTAACTCTAAAAATAACTTTAACCCTAACCCTAAACATAACCCTAACGCTAACCCTAACCCTAAATCAAACCCTATCACTAACCCTAACTCGAACTCTCATTTGAAACCTAACACAAACTCTAAATGGTAGTCAAAATCGAAACTTTCATCCTACTCCTAAACTTAACCCAAAACCTAACACTAATACTAACTTTGAACACTATCACTAAATCAAATAATTACCCTACCCTGACCCACAATCTAACTCTAACAAAATTCTAACTCTAAATCTAAATCCAATGTTTAATCTTACACCTAACCATAACCCTAACCATAACATTACCCTAACCCTAACCTAAACCTAACCCTAACACTAACGCTTTCACTAACCCTAACCCTAACCTTAACCTTAACCCTAACCTAAACCTAACCCTAACCATAACTCTAACCCTAACCCTAGAAATAACCCCTAACCATAATCCTAAACCTAACTCTAACTGTAAACTTAAACCCTACCCCTAACCCTAACCATAAACAAAACCCTATCACTAACCCTAACCTAAAATCTAAATATAACCCTAGCCCAAAACTAAACCTTAGCCAAAATTGAAACATTCATCTTACTCCAAATTCTAACCCTAAACCTAACCCATACCCTTAGTCTACCCATAAGTCTAACACTCAATTAAATTTAAAATTTAAAATTACACCGAACCATAACCCTAACCAAACATGACCCGAACCATAACACTAAACTTAAACACTAAACATTTCACTAATTATAACCCTAAACCTAACCCTAACATTAACACTAACCCTACCATTCAACCAGACCCTAAACCTAAACTCTAACACTAAACCTACCCCTAACTTAATCATAACCCTAACCCTAATGCTAACCCTAACACTAACCCTAAACTTAACCCTTTATTACATGTGTTTTCAGAAATGTGCTTGAGTATAAGGCAAGAAGAATAAAGTGGAAGTCACCTGAAAATCATGTAGTAATCGACGGGGAATTACATGGAGTTAGTGAACACCTGGAGGCGTTTCTGTAGGGATCCAGGAAGACCCTGGAGGGATTTGGCGTCAACGAGAAGCCTAATATTCTTATGGTGACTGTAGGGTTTCACCTTACCTCTTGCAATGAATCAGGGTTCACTTTCTGAAAAGTTTTGCATTGAATTTAGCCTGTACAAGAGACCTGTGTGGTGTTGTTGTCCAAGTCAAGCTCTTTGTTGGACTGATGCACAGGTGGCTTCGCTTGTTCCTTAAGGCCTTTGGCCAGTTCGAACTCACGACAGGACTTTGCTTACTATACTTCAATACAAAGAGCCCAGTGAGACAGCAACTAAATAAGGATGCAGACACACAAACGAATGAGATTGCACGTGTGCTGGGGTCTATTCACACCAGATCCTGATGGCTTTCAGTCCTAGCAGAGCACTGGTGATGCTGGCCGAGACAGACACACGATGAGCAGTAACGGCGCCGTATCATTGCTGGGTCAGTTCCCGCTCAATCAACCGTCGATCGGTGAGGAGGCCTCTCGTATGCATGGACAGAGACCTAGGCCAAGAAGGAAATCAAGGGACGGAGAAACACACTCTCGTTGCACACAGAGAGAGCTCTGATTCGGGCAGAGAGTCCTGGAGATTTTACATGTAGCCGTGATGTCTTCAGTGTCTTATGAGCCAGGTGCACGAGTGTCTGGTTATCACTCTTGGTCAAAACAATTTCACTCTTGGGGAAAACAATTTCAGTTCGGCAAAACAAGTTGGTGACATTTCTATGGTTTAACATGAGTGGAGCCTTTTGACACACATGTCATATAATTCCAATCTCGTTCACACAAGGGCCAATAAACTCACAATCCACATGTAAGAAATCACTGCAACAGTTGTGTATGCAATCATCCACACATGTTCCTGTCATTTCAGAGAGGACAGGATCCTGGCCATGAATTTCCTTTCATATTCTTCTAGCACAGAAGGCCTCATTATTCTGTGCCATGCCCTCATTCTAAAAATCTGTTAAGTCATGTTAGGCTAGGTTCTGCGTGCCAAGGTCTCTCCACTACTTCCTGGAAATAAAAGCAATCCTAGGCAATGCTTCTCTAATGGAGTATTTACAGAACAGGTCAGGCCTTGATCAAGATTTCTAATTGTCCAAACTGCCTTCTCTTACCTGAAGGGAGGCTTGATGGGGTAAGACATAGAGACCTTTAAATACTTGTTTAAAACAAAAATTAATTACGGGGGATCACGTTGTGCTGAATGTAGCGTTAGGATGACATTGAGTTGGTGCCATTGGCCCTATGTCTGTCATAAATTATTTAAAGGGAGGACATCTTTGGAGGCGAGCACAGTCTTCACTCTCCATTCTTCCTCCTCCTAGGAAATGACAGCTTTGCTCTATAAGCCAAGGTGGCAACAACAGTTTCAGGTGACGAGGCCCACGGTGGATGATTTTGTGGGTCTGGGTCTTCGGACTGAACGTTGTTACCAATTGGATGGGCTTGACACTGTGGGCCTAGCCTATCACGATGTTCTTTAAGATGGCCCAGGGTTGGTTCAGATTTGCACAGTCCTCGATTTATATTTTCCTCCCTAAAGCAGGCTTTTGCTTTGAGACCAGGCCTTTGGGAAATGTTTTTGCAAAGAGAACAGCCTTGGAACTGGAGGCAGATGCCAAACTTTCCGTCAGTTTCGGAGCAAGTCTTAAGAAACGCTCTGAGCCAATTTCTCAACTCTTTTTTCTGGAAAAAGTGGTAGGGATTATAAGTGCAACCAAGGACAGCACCCTTGATTCCAAGAGCAATTACAGGCAGGAGATTGATCCTACATTGGAGAAAAGAATCAAATCCCACAAAGACAGACTTGCCCTGTAGTTGAAGTTGTTTTATCTACTCGTTTTCAGAGAGGATCGACTTAGTGCCTTGGTTCACAGTCTCTTTTTTACTGTTTGTAAGGAAATGTCAGGCCTTGTGCCTTGGGTCCATGTCACCAAAGACATTCTCACAAGAGGATGGAATGTTTTCTTTGAAAGGAAAATTCATATAACTTAAAGATTCTCATCAACATTGATAAATCATTAATATGTATCGAAGCAAATGTGCCCCAAATGGACTCTGTACTTAGCTGGAAACGAATTTCATGTACACATTAATACATCTGACGTGAGGTCCACGGTATATGCGGAAGTCAAGGATCTTTAATTGCCTCCAGATTTGTCCGTCCGGACACATTTTTATGTCATCGGAGGGTGGAGTGGCACTTGGCTACGTTTGTCATTGAGCCTGAGTGGGTTGTGAGAAAGCGAATGGATCTCGTTTGAAATAATTGTTACCCAACTGCATTCTGGCAGGAAAAGTGATGAGTCATTGTGAGGATAGCTCTTTACTACAAAAAGAAGGCTGCTGAAGATTGTCTGCGTATCAAACCGCACAGCACAAAAGTGCGAGAGCCCGGCTTAGCCGATATGGACCAAAAGCAGGTGGTGTCATTGAGGCAGTTTCTTCTACCTGTTCGGTAGTGCCTTCTATTAGCCCAGCAGAGGTAAAGATGTGGATGGCGCCAGGAAATCTCGTTCCAAGAACTGGGAAATCTCGCGATATTCACGAGGCATTTCAGAAGGAATCACGTTACTGGGAAGAAATTGGCCTGAGTACTTCACAAGACAATCCACCCGCCAGTGGTTGTGGTGTGCCGCTCAGTTTTGTGTTTCTCTTCTATATTTCACATGAATATTTACAGAAGCACTGAGGAAATAAGATTACCTGTGTACCACACCTACAAAAGAGCCCATCGATCAAAGGTCATGTCATTATGTGAAGACTTCCTTGAGATCAGCGGCATAGGCGAACACACACTTGTTGTCAGGTAACTGCTTTGAGGTTCCGTCTCTCTTAGGAAACCTGCCTGTATACAATTGGAGCAGCAGACACACATGGACCGCGTTGAAATTTGGAGGCTGAGCTTTAAAGAGCAAGCGACCTTAGAACGGTGGACTTTCTAAGTGCCATTACACTCTACTGTTGCAGAAATGCTGACTCATTGTGAGCATAACACTTAAAGTTCTGGAGGGCAATACACGCTTAATTGAAGTTGAACCTCTGGCTACTGCTGTCCAGAAGAAATTGCCTAGAGGTACATGACATCATACAGAAATTTGAAAAGAAGACTCTATCAGAAGTGTTTTCAGAACACTTGTTTGAGTATAGGACAAGAGGAATAAGGTGGAAGTCACCTGAAAATCACGTGATATTCAACAGGGAATTACATGGAGTTAGTGAACAAATGGAGGCGTTGTGAATTACAATGTCAGTCTTTCACGGGCGTCGCTTTGTGCTAACACCCAGATTTCTGTGTCATCTACTGGGCAGCAATACCCTAGGCAATCCATACGCTCAAACAAAAATTCCGCTTAGATGATATGAACACACACCAATGCATTGGCAACTTTCCTGTAGTTTAGAGTAGTGAACCTTTACCAAGAATGCCACTGTACATTGTTGCCTGGCCAAGATAAGGACAACCACAGGATCTTTCTTGTAGTGTCCTGGATGAAAGTGATGAGAAATCTTTATGGCAAGAGAGTGATTGTGACGCATTTTCTCTATCACGCCATTCCATCCCATGTGCGGAGAATCAATGTGTCGTGCAATGTAGAGAATAGGTGAAACGGTCACGCAAAGACGTCTCACAAGTGGCGCTGGCACACTGTTAGAGTATCAATGCTGGGATCTCAAATCATTTCTTCATTAGCCTAGAAGGCATACACCAAAGAGGCCTGAAACAATCGCTTTGCATTGATCCGTTTCTGTGTGGCAGGCTTCTGTTTCGTTGAGGTGCGTCAGCGTATGGTATGTACTAAGAGAAATGTTATCATCAGCTTTACCTGTAGTATTGCTGTAGGAGGAGATTCAACATCGACCCTATGTAAGCGTCCTACAACCCTACTAACACTCAACCAGCAGGAAAGGGATTAGTGAATATGAGGGTTTCTAGGTGGGCATTCGTGTGAAACGGGACAATCTCCGTCCGTGGGGAGGAAGAACGTCTCCACATTAGGCGATTCGAACATCTGAGAAATCAAGTTGGGATGGTGTTTTTATCCAATGTTTCATATTATCTCATGAGGAGCACAGAAAACACTATAAAAATGGGTGAACCTTTGTGTCACATTTCGTGGAATCTTGTTTTTGTATACCTAGGTTTAGTAATCCAGAATGGCCATTAGAGACTCAGGACTCACGGTGAGTCTTGTGCAGTCTAAGGGAGCACGCAAACAACCTAGGAGAAAGTGTGACACTCTTTACCTGGAACACATTGATTGGAGCTATGTTAACACGTTTGTTTTTGACCGCATGGAAAACATAATCTATGCTGACAGGGCTGTTGATGTGGTATTTACCCACGGAATTCGGTACCACACACAGCAAGGAACAACACGTAAGAGAGATTGAACAAAGGATGTCTGGAGAACTTGAAGAGAAACAATTGGTATGGCAGACTTCCTGCGGCTTGTAGTAGTGAATCTTTACCAGTTATATTGCACCATGATCCAGTCCAAAACTAAAGAGAAGCACTTGATTTTCCTGGTAGGGTCGAGGGCGAAAGGGATGTGCTTTTGTCCCTGTGAGGCTGTGCCGGCAATCTGTGTCCTCAGGGAAGCATTTCATATATCATGAGTCATACTTTCGGAAGTCCTATGGACCCTGAAAGCAACATTCAAGGACGCGACTTCAGAGGCTCTGACATGCAGACAAAACATCTCACTGGGATACTACTATGCTTAATCAGAATGCACGAGGAAATTAAATTAGATGATGATGGTAATGTCGTGTATTGAGCCACCCTCCACTGAAGAAATGGTCTTCCCTTGCCGTAGTCTTGGCCAGTGCAGAGGAACAGGGTGTGCACTCTTTAGTGCTCCCAGTGTTCCTGGAGACTTCATGAGTTTGGATGATCAGGATATTTGCATTGTGTCCTGACAGAGACCCGGAGTTAGCCGCCGGCCGACTGGGTGGCAGGCCACAGCTGCATTGCATGGAAACCTAGGTCCACTCAATTCAGGTCTACATGTGCAGTTTCTCTGCCCGAATGCCACAGGACGACTCTCTGGGCCATTTGCCTTGTGGAGCTGCCAGGCCTTGGTCCGAAAACCGATTGTCCCCGAAGAGTCCTGGGAATTGTGGGCCTGCATTTTCCTGGTTCTCGAGCCACTGCCACTCCTGTGATAAGCACTTCACATGAAAATTCTCGGCCCCTGGCCCTTTCGACCGGTCCCCAGTCCCTGATGCGTAGAAAAAGCTGTTGCTGAAAGTGTCAGGGCCTTTTCCCGTTACTTCCACGAGGACCCGGAACAATTGGCAAGACCTCAAGAAGCAGAACGAGCAAAATCATATCCCCGGGCTCAGACAACTTTCCAGGGAAGACCAGAGTGTCAGGGTGAAGGGAGGACAACGGCACATGCAAAGAAGTTCAGAGCCATAGTTACGGTCAACAAACAGGAAATTGGTGCTGAGCACAGCACAAAATACATGGCCGATGCCTAATAAGTTAGCATATCTGACATTTTCTGGCGTTTCTCAAGCGATGACATTTGTCTACATTTCGATTGCTACAAATGACAGCCCACAGCTGGGTTTGGGTGGCAACATCCAGAGGATTGGGCCTTTTTTGCCCTAGCATCCTTGCTGGATCCCAGCTTTTGGCCGCAGGAGTTTCCAGTTCTCTTAGGATTTCTTTTGTATGGTGGGCCGCCCTCCAATCAGGAGCAGGTTATACACCATTCGATAGCTGTCAGCGTGCAGTGCCTGCAGCTCCACTGCATGTTCCCTGTCTGAGGTGTGGACAGAGATCCTTTGGGGCAGATTGCCACAGGAAATGCTTGTTCTTCTAGTATGCAGATGCTGGAAGGAAGCATGCATGGAGATTTATTTTAATTGTTTTCAGATCCATAATGTCATGATCGGAATCATGCACACCTCTTCATGTAATCCCTCCAAAGAGTAAAGCCAACATCTGTTTCCCAGCAGACCCTCAAATAGGCCTGAGATGATTCCCCTGTCTTTTTCATGCTTTCTTCGACCAGGCCCAGACCAATGCTTGCTGGCCTTTCTTGGGATAAATATAAAACACACACACACAGTCTTCAGGACACCGATACATGCCAAGGACAGTTTATGGTGACGTGATGATTTGCACTCATACTTTAGGAAAAGACCAATTACCCGCATTATTCGACATCTGAAAAATAATACTCAAGATAATGTTCTCAGAGGCAAACACATGCAGGCATTCAGGATAGTACAGCAGCCTGTAAGTCATGCACCTGCCTGTTTAGGAGACTGTTAGGAATAAGTGTCAGAGTCTGAAATGCTTTAATTAATGGAGAGGAGGAATGTCAAGGAATGGCAATACAAGCATCCCCGACCTTTTTTGCCATTGCTTTGTATTCTCCCTCACAATGCTGGCCTTCCAAAACATCAGGTTAGCAATTACAAACTGCTGCCAATTCCCAGACTCAGCCTCAAGGCCACGACCATGTTATCTGCCATTTCTTTTCAGGTAACTTTTTCCCATCCTTGTCCCTAGAGCAAGTAGTCCAAGAATAGGTCAGGGATGTGCGCCATCCCTGCGATGTGTCCTTGTCTGTAAGTCCACATCTGCTTCTGATGACCTTGTAGCTCCAAGCACCAGACATCCCACCAGGATTGCAGGTGTTTCTCGAAACATGTCCCCCTTTTCTTTTTGCTGAATTTTATTCAGCATTACTGAGAACACAGTGGCTTATCTTTCTTAGTCTTTGGCTTCTTGAGGATCTCTTCCAGACTAAACAAAAAAAAAATATGTAACAAACAAATTACAATCCAAGAAGTGATAGATGAGCCCAATAACCCATGAATTTGTGGAATAGAATGTAAGTCTTCAATACTATTGACCATGCTTTGTAGCACTGCGATCCCCTGTAATTCAGGAAGCTGTTTTTGAAAAGTGTCAGCAATATGTGTTTGTAAATCTGCAATTAAACATGAAGCATTACCATACTCCAAAATATGCTGTCTTACTTTATCCCATTCAAACATACTTTCATTATACAATATAGGAGTTATACCAAAAGGAGTAGTATTCCAATAACATTTAAGTTGCACACTTTTCTGCAAACTAACAATTTGATCTCCTAACAATATAACTGCTTGCTGTAAATCTTCTACTTGACTTTGAAATACAGAGTCAATCTGTCTTTGAGAAGTCCATAACTGTTCAGCATCCCGATGTCAGGTTCTAACATAATCAGCATTCTGTACAGATTGATGCAGAGCCACTCCAGCCGCGGCAGCAGCAGCAGTAACAGCGATGATACCCACAACAGCAGCGATCAGCATGCCAAGGAATCTTTTAGCTCTTCTTTTAACGTGGTTCATAAGTTGCTGCAATATAATAGTGGCAGGAGAGTCCTGCCAGGGTCAAGACAATCTAACCGGCATCCACACTCCAGTTCTAGCTCTAAGAATATATAAGCATTCATGTGACTTGTTAACAGGAATAGAAGAGTTAATACAAGTATAAAAGGAATAGTATTTACATGAAACATAACCTAAAGTTTCATTCCACCCCACCTTGTCCTTCATAATGATATAGGGGAGCCGAACACAGGCTCAAACAAAGTGAGTAACATTCTGATGAAAGGTGATATGTGAAGAACTCCCAGATTGAACTATGAAACCCTCCCAGGCATGCATGGGAAATAAAGCAGCTGTTAATTTCCAAATATGATTCTGTAGCCCGTGATGGGGTAGTTGAGGAGATGGGGGGGGGGAAACCCTTCATCATGCCAGACGAGTGTGTTATTACTAGTTCCGTCTGAAGAAATACCTACTGAACAATTCTCTGTCTTTCGGTGCCACCGCAAATTTACTTTTTCTCCCTTTGCTCAGGTGGAGCCAGAAGGACTCCAATCAGTGACTCTTCCATGAGAAGTATTAACTAAAACCCAAGCTTGTTCAGCTTGACACTGAGTCCACTGAACCCAATGTCCAAGTGTCTGAACTTTCAGAGTGGCACACCATGGCAAATCTGGTGGAGAAGTGTCATCCACAGGTTCTGTAACATTGTAAAGTCCTACCATACTTAACAAAAACAAGTGACCTACCCCAGCATTTTGTTCAGAAGTCTGCAAAATTGTCAACCATGCTTGAGCACCTAGCTGTAAACAGTGCTCTCCAGCTCCCATGCAAATTGGCATCCCTTCCGTTCCCACCGTATAGTTCTCAATCACTCTCCCTTCTTATTCAGGCCTGAGATGGCCTCCAGTATCATAAGGCCTAGGTATCTAATTAGAATAATTAACATAAACTATCCCTGAAGTGTCTCCCTATCCCACTGCTTTATTCAAGGGGGGATTGGGCACATACGCCCAATATGAATAAGTTCCTGTCTCAGCTTGTACCCTACTTACCTGTGCTGTAATCAGGGCTGTCATTGAAAGGAATAGGGAAGTTGGAGTTATCTCCTGGCCTGACTCATTGTTTACCCACCCCCACAGCTTCTCTCCACTCCTGGAGCCTCACATTCTTGGCTGGAACCCAAAGCTTCTCTGTTCCTGTAGAGATATAAGCAAAACCTCGGCCCCATTTCAGTACTTCAGCAGGCACACAATCCCCTTTTAGATCCTTGTAGTATACTGGCTGCTGCCAGGTCTCACTGGCCTGTTTCACCCAATGCCAGTGAGCTGCTATGCCGCCTGGTTCTTCTTGATTTAAAAAATTTAAAGTACATAATGCTCTATTAAACCTTTGTCTTGGAGTATTCCATATTCCCCCTTTTTGTTTTATAAGCTTATCCTTCTTTGAAATGTTGCAGGAGACACCCCAAGGGTGTCTTCTGTGAACTCTGGTTCCCCCCCAGCACTTGTGCAGAGAACACAAAACAGAGAACACAAAACAGACACTCAGACAAGGACAATTACTGGGGCGTAGGTGGACCCAGAGAAGTTCGCCACCTACCACTTAGACAAGACTAAAGACAAAAAACAGACTTTGACAACAGGGCACAGGAGGTGGCATCCCATGGCCTGGCTATGGCCTGAGAAATATGACTGCGTCCAGTCTCTTCACAGACCCCTGGTGACCGATCAACAGAAACAGGAACAGAAAGGTACCTTAAAAAGCAGTGAATTTTGTTATTTAGTCATTACTTTTCTCATCTTCAATACAAAATCAGGTTATATTCACTGTTGACTCCGTGCTATAATGTCCTAAGTTTTAGACTAATTATCTAATAAAAGAAAAAGGAAATCATGAATAGTTTTTAAATTTCAAGTTAGAGAAAGAACCTTTGTCACACAATAATGCAACCTGAGCAATGCAAGTTTGTGACTACAAGAGTGTCTTTCAATAATACAGTATTTAAAATCCTTTCCCACAGAGTGGCATTAGTTCCTGAGGACTATCTAATGCAGTGGACTCTTCTAAAATAGAGAACAAAGTAGTTATAGCATATGTGGGGATACTGAGGGAAGGAAAGAGCTAATTATATCTCCCAATAATTTTTGAAACACATTAAGAGTATTAAGAGCATCCCATCTAATTTCTATTTTCTGAGGAGTAATTTTTTTGTTGCAAAATTGTATATCCTAAATATTGATAAGGAACAGATTCTTGTATTTTCTCCAGAGCTATCTCGAGCCCATACTTTTCCAGAGTAATCTTTCCAAATGAAAACATATTTTCTAATATTTCTTTCTTGCCATGCCAAAAAAGAAAATCTTTCATGTAGTGATACACAAGTCCCTGAGGAAACTTTTCCCTCACTTCTTGCAAAGGTATATTCACAAAAGCTTGGCACATGGTAGGACTATTAAGCATGTGTTGGGGTAACACTTTCCATTGGTATCGCTGAGTAGGCTGAGCATTGTTTAAAGTAGGAATAGTAAATGCAAACTTTTCTCTATCCTGAGGCTGTAAAGGAATAGTATAAAAACAATTATTTAAATGTATAATCTTTAAAAACTAATTTTGGGGAATTAATGTGGGGTTAGGGAGCCCAGATAGCAAAATGCCCATAGGCTGAATGACAGCATTGATTCTTCTTAAATCTCTTAACATTCTCTATTTTCCTGACTTCTTTTTTATAACAAATACTGGTGAATTCTATGGAGAAGAGGGAGGGTTCAATATGATTACTTGCCAATTGTTCGTCTACTAGTTGCTCTAACACTTCTAATTTTATTTCTGTCAGAGGCCTGTTCCCTACCAGGGGGTTTTGTATACACTACTTTTCCTTCTCTCTTATTGCCTCTCCTGCAGTCTTTTCAAAAATGCCCCAGTTTCCCACATTGATAACATTTTATTCAAGAACTTTGAAGCCCTTTCCGTAAAGCTCCTGCTAACAAATTAGCTTGATGTGTCAAAGAGCCAACATCATGACAAGCCTTAATATATTCTTCCAAAGATGCTCCTTGAGATTTCAGGGGCCTTAAAGCCTTTTGACACTCTGCATTTGCATTTTCATAAGTTAGAGATTCTAAGAGTAATTCTTGGACTTCAGGAAGAGCCACCACCTTGACAATGGCCGTATGTAACCGAGACAAAAAACCAGTGTGACTCTCCCCAGGACTCTGTGTAATTTTAGTGAATGACTGAGGATGCTTCTCAGGTGGCTCGACTCGAGACCAAGCTCTTAACACTATTAATTTTACTTGTAACAAGGTTTCTTTAGTCAAATGACATTGCTGAGTAAAGTTTCCTGTACCTATCTGCTCTTCAAGAATAGCCCCCTGGAAGGTTTTGTGCAGTGTTTCTACAAGCCACCTGTTGGGCTTCCTCTCTCTACCAGGTTTTCATTTGCAAATAAGGACCTGGTTTTAACATAGTTTTTATAATAGCTCCCCAATCTGACACCAACAATTGTCTTTCTGTGGCTATACTATTTAAAAGACCTGTCTCATAAGTGGACTGCATACCATATTGATTGATAGATTCCTTAAGTATCCTCAAGAATTTATGTTCTAATGGGATGTATTGTACGTTGATGCCCCCTGAGGAAATTGAGCATTGGGGGAAATGCCTGTCTCACTATAGGGAACCCCATCAGCTGAGGAGTAGCTGTCTGTCTAGGAAGATTTTCTCAACTACTCTCTTCATTCATTAACTCCTTAATCAAATCAGGTGAAAAGGGAAAAGTAAATGAAACAGGACCAGCAACTGAAGGCTCTGCCCCAAATAAAGTATTTACAGGTGGTGCAGAGGGCTTTCTTGGTTCTTGAAAATATCCTCCAGTTGGTCCCAATTGCAGTTGCTTTAACATCTGATTTATTGCTTTTACTTGGGCCAAAAGAACCTGATATGACTCTTTACCGGGAGGAATACAGCCTGCACATTCCTCTTCAGATGAGGATTCAGTAGATTCCTCTCGCTCATTATCAGACTCTATTTCTATAGGATTTTCACGAACAAGTTCAGGTTCTTCTTGGCGTGTTGCCAAGTTAGTTGCAGCATCCTCAGTCAGATTATAGAGGCTGTAAAGCCTGAGAAATTAAAGTGCATAAAGACCAAACAGAAACAGGGATGGGATCCCCCTGTTGATGAGCTCTCCGCAAAGCTCTTATGGCTTGTTTCCACACTTTAGCATTTAATTGGGATTTTCCTTCTGGCTTGAACCAGTAGCAATGTTTACCTATATACAAAAACAATTCATGAAATTGACTTTTCTTCACTTCTACTCCTGAAGACAACAATAAGTATCACAATAACTTAATGTATTGGATCTCCACCTTTGACGGAGAATTCCCCATGCTAAAACTATGTGCTAAAAACTATGCCGAAGGTGCCGCTTAACTATGAGCAGACTTGCCCCTTTTGGTTTCCAATGTTGTCTGGAAATGTGCTAGAAAACTATGCCAAAGGTGCTGCTTACTCTGAGCAGACTTACCCCTTTTGGTTTCCAGTGTAGTTCCGCACCATCTTCTTCGTGCCCCACGTTGGGTGCCAATTGTTGTGGAGATGGTTAGGAAGAAGAGTCGGAGTCTGAAAATGCTTTTACTAACATGGATAAAGGAGAGGACGAATGGCAAGGAATGGCAATGCTAGCATCCCCCACCTTTGTTGCCATGGATTTTTATTCTCCCTCACAAAGCTGGACTTGCAAAACATCATTAGTTACTCTCAGGTTAGCAATTGCAAACTACAGCCAATTCCCAGACTCAGCCTAAAGGCCACAACCATGTTATCAACTATTTTTTCTCAGGTAACTTTTCCCCATCCTCATCCCTAGAGCAAGGAGTCCCAGAATAGGTCAGGCATGTGCCCCCTCCCTGCAATGTGTCCTTGTCTATAAGTCCACATCTGCTTCTGATGACCTTGTTGCTCTAAGCACCAGGCATCCTGCCAAAACTGCAAGTATTTCTCACAACACCTGCCTCTCTCTCTCTCTCTCTCTCTCTCTCTCTCTCTCTCTCTCTC
>BNJM01007888.1:153960-181206 GCA_015472975.1 Rousettus leschenaultii
CAGAAGGTGAGTGTAGAAGACAAAGAAAATGAGGTAGTGAGGAAAAGAACAGGACTTGAGGATGATGCTTAGAACACTAAAAGGCTGGGGAAGGAAAGACTTCATGGCCTGTCTGGCATCAAGCTCTTACACAGCAGCTGGGAATTCCTGAGAGCTCATCCTTCCTCCTAAAAATGTTAATTGGTCAACACTCCTGAATCAGTCCAGGGGCTCGGACAATATAAATAGTTGTCAACTCATATCTACCCTAGATATATCCACTCTAGGTTTTTGCCTGCCTTATACGTGGCCATGTCGAGATTGTTGAAGAGCCAAGTGAAGACAGGGCAAGGGAGAATGAAAGACCTCCAGCAGTGAAGATGCCCTGAGGAAACGGTGGCTTTTGGATGCTCATTTGTCAGGCCAGAGGATTGGAGCCAAAAAACGTATATTAGAATATGAGACAGGCAGAGGACTGTGGTAACCAGACCCCAAGTAGCTGAGGAGCCTGCTGTTACCCAGGAGCCTGATGAATTTTCAGGATCGGGCAAGGCAATGTTCCCAAACCATCCAATGCCAGGACTTTTGTAGTCGTGACCGCAGGTCGAAAGCACCTAGTCAGCTCTTGACCCATCCTTCCTTGAGAGTCCATTTCTCCATCTCTCATTCCATTGATAGGGGTTGGACAGTTATAAGACCTGTGATGGCATGGCACCTTGAGCAGAGGGCTCAATTCAGCAAAGATTTATGTGCGTGTCCTGAAATTAAATTGAGTGCTCAGGATTCCTGCCTACAGCTGACACTTCCTTCATGCAGGCCAAAGTGTGCTATGTGCTGCCCCGCCCCCACAAGTACAGAAACAGTCTTCCCCAGCCATAGCCTTGTACAGTTCGGAGGAACAGGGTGTGCAGTCTCCACTGGACCCAGTGTTCCTGGAGAACTCATGAGTTAGTATAATCAAAATATTTGCATTGTCTCCTGAAACAGAGCTGGATGTTAGCCAGCGGTTGACTGGGTGGCAGGCCACAGCTGCATTGCAATGAAATCTAGGTCCACACAATTCAGGTGCAATTTCTCTGCTGAATGCGACAGGATAATGCTGTGGGCACTGTGCCTTGTGCAGCCGACAGTCCTTGGTCCAAAAACCGGTTGTCCTCAAAGAGCCCTGGGAATATGGAGACTATATTTACCTGGTTCTCTAGCCACTACCACTCCCGTGATAAGCACTTCACATGAACACACTTGGACCTGGCCCTTGGGACCAGTCCCCTAGTCCCTGATGAGAAGAAAAAGATGTCGCTGAAACGTCAGGGCCTTTCTCCTTTACTTCCATGAGGGCCTGGGACAGATGGCAAGACCTTAAGAAGCAGAATGAGCAAAAGCATATCCCCAGGCTCAGACAACTTTCCAGGGAAGACTAGAGCCTCAGGGTGAAGGGAGGACAACGGCTCATGTAAAGAAGTTCAGAACCATAGTGACAGTCAACCAACAGGAAACTGGTGCTGAGCACACCACAAAATACATGGCTGATGCCTAAGAACTTATTACACCTGACATTTTCCGAAGTTTCTGAAGCCATGTAATTTGTCTACACATCATGTTACAAAAGACAGCCCGCAGCTGGTTTGGGGAAAAAAATGTCGAGTGGGCTTTCTGGTGACGGCAGAACAGGGAACAAACTGCACTGCTATGTGGACTTGAGGAAATGGCTTTCCATTGAGTCACAGAGATGGCAGTAAACCACATTGACACAAGCTGAGAGGAAGGTGTCAATGAGTGGTACACTGGACATATGACCATGTCGTGGGAACAAGCCACATGTGAGTATCCTGATTTTGAAACGAGATGAACTCATAGGGAGGGCTTTGTCTCTTGGTGAGAAGGCAGCTTCTCAATGCCCGATGTGCTAAAGACTGATACATTCGGGAGCAGCTGGCCTGTAAACAGTGCATGAAAAGACTGCTATGATACTGTCTCAATGCTCTTTCCATCAACAGAAGACAACACATTTGGAGGGTTGTGGAGACAAGAACATTCTCATCATGGACATGGGTACTGAGGAGGCCAATGGCCCCTTGGTGTCAGGTGAATATGGCTCACGAGACTCAGATAATACCCAAGATTTGAATATTCCTGCCCAACTGGGCTTTTTCGGTCTATCGGCCACTGTGTTCTGATTCCTCTCGAAGCAATCCCGGATTTAATAAGAACATTCTGGGATGCTCTGACTCTGTGAGGCTAAGCATTGGAAGTAGTCTGAGAGCAAAAGCCAGTCTAGGATCACATTAGAATGTGGGCGTTGGACGGCGTGACGGCCCAGGAGATGGATTTTATGATGATCGGTGATCCAGTGTCTTCCTGCACACCTCTGAATCATGGAGAATGCTTTTATTTCAAGGCAAGCAACTAAAATTTTTATGCATTTCTGACAACTGTGTTTTTATAGTAACCTGAAATTCACCTAGGCATTTTGAAGGAAAGGCCTGATTGAAGATCGAGAGCACATTGGAAGAAAGGAGATGTTCTATATTTGCTATGTAGATAAGCATGAGAGACAGGCCGCAACCAGGTCTCCTCCTCAAGCATCTTGTCCCTAGACCATACTTTGTCTTCAGGAGGACTGGGCCTCTTTGTTCCTAAAAACCATGCCTGGATCCCAGCTTTTGGCCATGGGGAGTTTCTAGTTCTGTAGGGTTTATTTCAGTATGGTGTGCAATCCTCCCTCAGGAGCAGGATATACACCATGGGTGGCTTTCAGCATGCAGCGAATGAAGCTCCAACTGCGTGATCCCTGTCTGTGGTGTGGACAGAGATCCTTTGGGAAGAATTGCCAGATGAAATTCCTGTTTATTTTTTGAAATAGAGATGATGAAGGAAGCATGTAGGGAAACCTATTTTAATTGTTTTCTGGTCCGTGAAGTCATGATCAGAACATTGCACACCACTTCATGTGTTCCCTGCAAAGAGTCAAGAAAACATCTGCCTGCCAGCAAACCCTGAAATAGGCCTGAGATGTTCCCCAGTTTTTTTTTTCATGCTTTCTTCAGACCAGGCCTAGATCAAACCTTGCAGGCCTAACTTGGGAAAAATATACGACACACACACACACACACACACTCTTCTGGACACTGATACACGCATAGGACAGTTCATGGTCACATGATGATTTGCACTCATACTTTAGCAAAACACCAAAAGCCCGCATCATTAGACATCTGACAAAGAACACTCAAGATAATGTTCTTGCAGGCAAACACATGCAGAAATTCAGGCAAGTACATCAGTCAACTAACATACATGCCTCTCTCTCTCTCTCTCTCTCTCTCTCTCTCTCTCTCTCTTTCTCTCTTGCNNCTCTCTCTCTCTCAAACATACACACACACACACACACACACACACACACCAGAGAGCAATATATAACATATATAGTACAAAATTTCTTTGAATTCTATTCACCTACATTTAAAGACGTGGAAGAGCTACACATCTCCCAAGCAAAAAGATCTGCGGAGGCAAGCCTTGGCTGTCCCAGTTTCACCCAGACATAGAAAGGTACCCAAAGTCATGCCAGGATCTGAATCAGGTTTTTGACAAACATAGGCTGCTCAAGACATGGGCCTCTTCACTGACCTCAGTACTCTTGCATGCCTTGAAACAGGACCAAAGGGAGCTTTCCAAGAGGAATGGCTGAGGAGAGGACATTCATTCTGGCTTTATGAGCCACCTTGAATGCTGAAGGAGACTTCCGCAAATTTTATGTACTCAGAATCTCATCCCTGCCGGCCACAACCTTGCTAGGCAGTGTGGAAGAAAGCAGGCCAAAGACCAATAACTCAGTGCTTTGTGTATTATAGCTCTTCTTGGAGAAAAGTATGTCTGTGGTACAAATGGTAATGGGAAAAAAATACCAAGATTTGGGTTGTTAAACTGGTGAGGTCAGAAGGATGAAGATGGGAGAATGATAAGGCCTGCTGAAAAACACACATGATTTGCACTGAGACATGGTTTGAAGGCAGAAGCTGAGGGTACAAGGAAAAGGGAATGAGGGAGTGAGGAAAAGAATAGGACTTGAGGATGATGCTTAGAACTCTAAAAGGCTAGGGGAGGGGAGACTTCATGGCCTGTCTGGCATCAAGCTCTTACACAGCAGCTGGGAATTCCTGAGAGCTCATCCTTCCTCCTAAAAATGTTAATTGGTCAACACTACTGAATCGGTCCAGGGGCTCAGAGAAAGTAAATAGTTGTCAACTCACATCTACTCTAGAGATATCCATTCTAGGTTTTTGCCTGCCTTATACGTGGCCATGTCGAGATTGTGGAAGAGCCAAGTGAAGGCAGAGGAAGGGAGAAAGAAAGATCTCCAGCAGTGAGGGTGTGCTGAGGAAATGGTGGCTTTTGGACCCTCGTTTGTCAGTCTGAAGTCTTGGAGCCATAAAATGTATATTAGAATATGAGACAGGCAGAGGACTGTGGGAACCAGACCCCAAGTAGCTGAGGAGCCTGCAGTTACCCGGGAGCCTGATGATTTTTCAGGATCGGGCACAGCAATGCTCCCAGACCATCCAATGCCAGGATATTTGTAGGCCTGACCCCAAGTTGAAAGAGAGCACCTGGCCAGCTCTTGCCCCATCCTTCCTTGAGAGTCTGTTTCTCCATCTCTCATGCCATTGATAGGGGGCGGACTGTGATAAGACCTGTGATGGTACCTTGAACAGAGGGCTCAATTTCACAAAGATTGATGTGTGTGTCCTGAAATTCAATTGAGTGCTCAGGATTCCTGCTATAGTTCAGACTTCACGCAGGCCAATGTGTGCTATGTGCGGCCCCGCCCCCGCCACTGTAGAAACAGTCTTCCCCAGCCATAGCCTTGGACAGTGTGGAGGAACAGGCTGTACACTCTCCACTGGTCCCAGTGTTCCTGGAGAACTCATGAGTTAGTATAATCAAAATATTTTCATTGTCTCCTGAAAGACAGCCAGATGTTAGCCACCGGTCGACTGGGTGGCAGGACACAGCTGCATGGCATTAAAATCTAGGGCCATACAATTCAGGCACTCATGTGCAATTTCTCTGCCCAAATGCCACAGGAAGACGCTTTGGGCCCTTTGCATTGTGCAGCCGACAGTCCTTCGTCCAAAAACCGGTTGTCCCCAAACAGCCCCAGGAATTTTGGGGCTGCATTTTCTTGGTTCTCTAACCACTGCCACTCCCGTGATAAGCACTTCACATGAACATGCTTGAACTCTGCCCTTTTGACAGATCCACTAGTTCCCAATGGGAACAGGGGTTGTTGCTGAAAGCATCAGGGCCTTTTCCCTTTACTTCCATGAGGACCTGGAACAATTGGCAAGACCTCAAGAGCAGAATGAGAAAAAGCATATCCCCAGGCTCAGACAACTTTCTAGGAAATACCAGAGCGTCATGGTGAAGGGAGGACAACGGCACATGTAAAGAAGTTCAGAGCCATAGTGACAGTCAACCAACAGGAAATTGGTGCAGAGCAAAGCACAAAATACATGGCCAATGCATAATAAGTTAGCACACATGACATTTTCCAAAGTTTCTGAAGCCATGTAATTTGTCTATACTTCATTTGCTAGAAATGACAGCCCGCAGCTGGGTTTGGGGTGGCAACGTCGAGTGGGCTTTCTGGTGACGGCAGAACCGGGAACAAACTGCACTGCTGCGTGGACTTGAGGGGATGGCTTTCCGCTGAGTCACATAGATGGCAGCTAAAGACATCAGCTGAAGCTTAGAGGAAGGGGTAAATGACTGGCACACCGGGTGTATGACCGAGTCATGTGAGCATGAGCCACATGTGATTATGCTGATTTTGAAAGAAGATGAACTCAAAGGGTAGGGCTCTGTCTCTCGGTGAGATGGCAGCTACACACATGCCCCATGTTTAAAGATTGATATATTCCTGATCAGCTGCCCCGGAAAGGGGGCATGAAAAGAGAGCTATGATACAGCACTTGCGTAAGCCACAAGTGCAGTTAACCATTCAGAGCCAATATTGGCATACCCTGTGCAGTCTTGGGCTGCACTCAACCAATGCAGCGGAAAGTGTAGAGTTCGTATCTGTAATCTGTTGAATACATTTCAGATTTGACAAAGAGCTTTCCTCCCGTATTCTTGATCATCAGGAATGACAATGCCAGTCTTACACAGCCATAGCTTTGTGCTAATACCCAGATTTCTGTGTCATCTACTGGGCAGCGATACCCTTGGTGATCCATAGCTCAAACAAAACTTCTACTTAGATGATATGAACACATACCAATGCATTGGCAACTTTCCTGTTGTTTAGCGTAGTGAACCTTTACCAAGAATGCCACTGTACATTGTTGCCTGGCCAAGATTAGTACAATCACAGGATCTTCCTTGTAGTGTCCCGGACGAAAGTGATGAGAAATCTTTATGGCAAGAAAGTGATTGTGACGCTTTCTCTCTATCACACCATTCCATCCCATGTATGGAGAATCAATGTGTAGTGCAATGAATAGAAAAGGTGAAGCAGTTTCCCAAAGCCGTCTCGCAAGAGGCACTGGCACACTGTTAGAGCATCAATGCTGGGATCTCAAATCGTTTCTTCATTAGCCTAGTAGGTGTAAGCCAAAGAGGCCTGCAACGATCACTTTGCATTGAGCTGATTCTGTATGGCAGGCTTCTGTTTCATTGAGGTGTGCCAGTGTATCGTATATGCCATGTACAATTTTATCATCAGCTTTACCTGTAGTATTGCTCTAAGAGGAGATTCAACATTGTCTCTACATAAGAATCCTAAAACCCTGCTAACACTCAACCAGCAGGAAAGGGATTAATGAATGAGGGTTTCCAAGAGGAAATTCGTGTGAAATGGGAACAATCTCCCTCCATGGGGAGGAAGAACACCTCCACATTTGGTGATTCAAACATCTGAGAAATCAAGTTGGGATGGTGTTCTATCCAGTGTTTCATATCATGTCATGAGGAGCACAGAAAACACTATACAAATGGGTGAACCTTTGTGTCACATGTCATGGAATCTTGTTTTTGTATACCTAGGTTTAGTAATCCAGAATGGCCATTAAAGACTCAAGGCTACTCACGGTGAGTCTCGTGCAGTCTAAGGCAGCACGCAAACAACCTAGGAGAAAGTGTGACACTCTTCACCTGGAATACATTGATTTGAGCAATGTTAACACATTTGTTTTTGACCACATGGAACACATAATCTATGCTGACAAGGCTGGCGATGTGGTATTTGCGTGCGGAATTCGGTACCACACACAGCAAGGAACAATGCCTCAGTGAGATCGAACAAAGGATCTCCGGAGAACTTGAAGAGAAACTATTGGTATGGCAGCTTTCCTGCGGCTTGTAGTAGTGGACGTTTACTGGTTATATCGTACCATGATTCCTGTCCAAAACTAAAGAGAAGCACTTGATCTTCCTGGCAGCGTCGATGGCGAAAGTGATGTGATTTTGTCCCTGTGAGGATGTGCCTGCAATCTGTGTCCTCAGGGAAGCATTTCATATATCATGAGTCATAATTTCGGAAGTCCTATGGACACTGAAAGCGACATTCAAGGACGCCTCTTCAGAGGCTGTGGCACACTGACGAAACATCTCGCTGGGATGCTATTATGTTTAGTCAGGATGTACGAGGAAATTAAAATAGACACTTGTGGTAATGTCATGTGTTGAACCACTCGCACTCTGCCAATTTCTGTTCCAATAGCATCGTATGTGTCAAGTGATGTTTTGTCATCAGATTTGCCTGCCGTGTCGCACTAAGACGAGATAGTATGTATGCTGTGTATCAGGTTGCTTGTTCCCGTATAACATCGGTAAACCGGGAGTGCGATGAGTGAAAGCTGACAGACGTCACCGGGGAAATTCGTACAAAGCGGGATCGGGCTGCTAGGTGTTGGAAGGGAGCAGCCATGCTGAGGAGGACTCAAGCGCTTGTCGTTAATATCAGTGAATGGTATTTAAATAGTATGGTTCTATACTTTCATGTACTAGACACAAAACACTATTAAAGTTAGACAAAGTGCGCATCGCATGTCAAGGAAATGAGCTTTTCAATACTTGTGTTCGGTAAGCCACAAGTGCAGTTAACCATTCAGAGCCAATATTGGCGCACCCTGTGGAGTCTTGGGCTGCACTCAACCAATGCATCGGAAAGTGTAGAGTTCTTATCTGTACTCTGTTGAATACATTTCTGCTGTGACAGAGAGCTTTGCCACCGTATTTATGATTGTTGTGAATTACATTGTCAGTCTTACACGGCCATAGCTTTGGGCTAACACCCACATTTCTGTGTCATCTACTGGGCAGCAATACCCTAGGTGATCCTATGCTCAAACAAAACTTCTGCTAAGATGATATGTGTCGGGAGCCATTAAGAGACACCGAAGAAGTCATGTAGCTGATAGCCATGAAGCAGTTGCTGCTGCTGAGACTGCTTAAACAAAGGTTCTAGGAAGCAGGGTGTGGAGTTAAACATTATTGATCCTGGAGGGGAGGTTTACCTCCTAAAGAAATCTTCTTAAGATTGTGGAATGTTTTACAGCCAGAAAAGAATAGGAACTTATGTAAATGTCAGCATTCCTATGGTAATGTACATTGTGCTTTGCCATTGTACTCTGTACCTTACTATTGTTCCCTGTGCTTTACTATATTGTACCCTGTGCTTTGCTATTGTATCCAAAAACTTATATAAAGGCTGAACTAAATAAAGCCGGGGCCGTGCAGTGACTGTATGCCCTCCTGAAGCGCTTTCCTATCTTCTTTTTTCTTAGGCTTCATCCCTCTCTTTCAGGTACTGATCGATCTCTGCCAGTGGGCTCTGGCAAGTGGCGCCCGAACAGGGACCTAATTTGGGACGGAACGTTGAAGAGAACATTGAAGTGAAGACCGCCACCTCAGGAGAAAGGGGGGCCCCCGATTATAAAGCCGAGTAAACGGCAGAGGTGAGTGCGGTGGAACAGTCCGGGAGTAAGAAAGACACCGCGCGAAGTGTGTGCTCAGAAAAGTAAGGGTTGCGGTGTTTGTAAATACATAGAAAGAGAGGAAAGTCGACTTAATAAGAGAAATATGGGAAATGGAAACGGCCGCATGCTTTTTGTACATATGCTTAAGAATATGCTCCAAGCTAGAGGAGCTAAGGTAGGGCATCAACAATTGAGTAATTTTTTAGAGTTTATAGAGAAAGTTTGTCCTTGGTTCCCTGAGGAGGGAACGGTGAATTTAGAAACATGGAAAAAGGTGGGAGAAAAACTACAAGATTATTACGATGTGCACGGACCTGGCAAGGTACTTTTAGCTTGTGGACTTTAATTAGTGATAGCTTAGATCCCAGGCATGAGAGGAATAAGGCTGAAGAAAGTCAGAAAGGGGGAGAAAAACAGGACAATATAAGAGATGTCCTGCCACTTGATAAGATTAGACCTACTGCCTCGCCCGAGGAGGCAAGCTGTGGGAAACCTTTTGGTCTAATGCTAACTAAAGATAGAGAGGAGCCTTTAAGCCCCAGAGATGCAAAACAGTTGGAGGAAGAAGCCGCACGGTTTCATAAGTTTGGAGGCTATTTCCCATTTGTCACGGCTGTTAGCTCTGATCAAACATCTAAGGAATTAGAGAAAGTCGTTCAGGGTTTGCAAACTGCTGTACAACAATTAACTTTACGGCTGGGAGGCTGGGAGGAAAACCTTAAAGTGCCAGGCAAAGATCCATGTCCCCCACCTCCGTTCGAAGAACCACAGCCTGTCATTGCAGTTGTTAAGCAACCTCGAGGGCCTAAACCTCTTTCACCTTTACAAACTACGTTACATCAGGCAATAGAGAAAGGTGATGATACGCAGGGATTTCATTTACTGTACCCTGTCACAGAATAGGAGGCTCAAGATGAGGAGGGTCAGCCAGGTCATCTGAAATGGCATAACCCCATCCCTTTTAAATCTATTAAAGAATCGAAATTGGCTTGTGCACAATATGGCCCCATGTTGGGCGTGTGTCCATGTGGGTCTTAGGTTTGATCGAACCACAACAAAAAAGTCCAGAAAATGGAGGATGTTAACAGATTTATGAAGAATTAATACTGTCATTCAGCCTATGGGGACTTTGCAACCTGGACTTTCTAACCTAGCCTTAATTCCCTGCAACTAGTTTTTAAAGATTATAGATTTATAAGATTATTTTTATACTATTCCTTTACAGCCTCAGGATAGAGAAAAATTTGCATTTTAAATTCCTACTCTAAACAATGCTCGGCCTACTTAGCAAAATCTATGGAAAGTATTACCCCAAGGCATGCTTAATAGTCCTACCATGTGCCCAGCATTTGTGAATATGTCTTTGCAAGAAGTAAGGGAAAAGTTCCCTCAGGGACTTGTGTATCACTACAGGGATGATATTCTTTTTAGAGGTTCTTCCAGTTAGATTAGCCCACATTTGGAACAGGTTGGCCATCAGAGGGGTCACTTGACCTACAAACAGTTTTTCAGATGAAGAAACTGAGGTACAGGAAGTTTAAATAATTTACCCAGTGATAGAAGTGAGTTTGTTTTTGATATCAAAAATATGAGAATTAAAGAAGCTAGTAGGGGCCTGTTAGGTTAATCCTTCTTTATGACTGTATGTAAATTTGAGGAGAAGTTTTGCAGAATGTAAAGTCTCCTTTCTAACTGGTTCTTCGGTTTGGGTTGGAGTTTATATTTATGGAAAGGTAGATTTGTGGAAGAGCTCTGCTTTGGTTGGTTTAGAGAGAGATAAACACTTATAGATAAATTAAGTCTTCCTAAAATTGTCAGAAAAATAGAAGCTAATCCAAGTGTTTTGTTTTATCAAGTCTACATGATCTGAGATAATCTTTGATAATAAAGATAGATTAATGATGTAGGTTCAGTGGGGATGGGTGTGTCTTCGGGTTGTAAGACACACAATTTTATTCTACCTGTGTTTATTGGTCAAATAATTTTATCCTATTTCTACTAGTTGTTTAAAATTATAAAATTATAAATTCAACCTAAAAGCTTATAAATGAGTATTGATATTTAAAAATAGTTTCCAAAATCTTTTTAGCAAAATACTTAGTTAAGTCTAATGGTAGGTATTCGTTGACTCTCTAGAGCATTTCCAAATCAGAAAAATATACTAAAACATAAATTTATCTACTTTTGGACTCATTACAGAATGTGTTAGTAAATATATTCTTTTACCATATTTTTATAATTATTGATAAATTCTATTATAAAAATATGCCTTTAAAAATTATAAAATTAGTATATTCATAAGTTTGCTAATCTATTGAATGCTGATATATAATACACAGTTTACAGTTGCCTACTTCATTGTTGTCTCTAAGAATTAAGGCTACTAAGAGTTATGAATTCTAGTATATGTAAATAAATAACTAGGAATAATACAAGTAAAGGAAAAAATTCTATATGCAAAGTATGTAAGGAAAATAAGATGTGTTTTGAGATATAAAGGAGGCATTTTTAAGAAAAAGGAGAGTAATTTTATCCTAAAATAGTTTCAGGTTATTTAAAGGTCATTTGAGGTACAAATGAAGGTATAAAGTATAGAGATTTATTTTGAAGGGAATTGAAGGAAAGGTGTTTGTTTCTGAGTGAATGAGAAGAGGCAAACTGAAAGAATGAGAAAAGTAGTAGGTTTTTGAAGAGAAATCCTGAGAAGAAAATAAAAGACAAGAACATAAGTCACCATGGGTCAAGTTTCTTCCAGACCCACTCCTCTGCAGTGTCTAATAATTTTCAAAAATTATTGAGAGATATTAATCGGCTCTGTTCTTCCCTTGATATCCTCACATATGTTTTAACTAATATGTTCTCTATTTTAGAAGGGCCCACTGCATCGGATAGTCCTTGGAAACTATCATCATTGGTGGAAAAAGAATTTTAAATACTGTATTTTTGAAAGACTCTCTTGAAGTCACAAACTTGCATTGCTCAGGTTGCATTATTGTGTGGTAAAGGGTCTTTCTCTAACTTGATATTTAAAAACTATTAATGATTTCCTTTTTCTTTTATTGGATAATTAGTCTAATATTAGAACATTTTAGCATGGAGTCAACGGTGAAGATAACATGATTTTGTACTAGAGATAAGAAAAGTTATGACTAAATTACAAAATTCAGTGCCTTTTAAGGTACCTTTCTTTTCCTGTTTCTGTTGATTGGTCACCAGGGGTCCGTGGAAAGACTGGACACAGTCATATCTCCTGGACCATAGCCAGGACACGGGATGCTACCTCCTGTGCCCTGTTGTCAAAGTCTGTTTATTGTCTTTGGTCTTGTCTAGGATGTAGGTGGCAAACTTTTCTGGGCGCACCTACACCCCAGTAATTATCCTTGTCTGAGTGTCTGTTTTGTGTTCTCTGTTTTGTGTTCTCTGCGCAAGCGTTAGGGGAGAAACCAGAGTTCTCAGAAGACACCCTTGGGGGGTCTCCTGCAACATATCCAAGAAGGATAAGCTTATAAAACAAAAGGGGGGAATATGGTATACCCTGAGACAAAGGCTTAATAGAGCATTGTATACTTTTTAAATTTTTTAAATCAAGATGAACAAGGTAGCACGGCAGCTCATCGGCACTGGGTGAAACAGGCCAGTGAGCCTTTGCAGTAGCCAGTATTACTACAAGGATCTGAAAGGGCATTGGGTGCCTGCCGAGGTTCTAAAATGGGGCCGAGGTTTTGCTTATATCTCTACAGGAACAGAGAAAGCTGCTCCTGATAATGATGCTGATAGGCTATCTTCTGATTGTTGGAGGAGAGCTGTATTGGGCTTATGTACCTGATCCACTAATTTTGCATCCATCCATTTGGGAAGGCCCAGAAATTGTGGTGAGAGTAAATGACACACAGCTGTTAGATTAGCCATCTTTGGGGCAGATGCAAGGAGTAAACAAACCAGGATTTAATTATACTGAAATGGGAGAAGGATTGCCCATCTGCTTTAGTAAGAAAAACACAAATCCTGGATTGGTCAGGAGGAACCAACGGACACACTGGAGGTTATAGATTAAACACCAGTTGGACAGTGGGACTATGGTGGACTGATGAGGAGTTTCCTCAAACTTATGTGTGGAAGTTGGACGCAGCTATGGGTAAACTGCATCTTGGGGGAGGGGCTCTAAGGGGAACGCCATGCACGAATGTAACAGCATGTGTTGTTGGTTGGTAAAATTAATATCAACATAGAAGGAAGAAGATTTAATGTTACATGTTATAACTGTAATATAACTAACTGTATTTCTTTTGTTCCGGAAGGAACTACTGTAATGGTTTTTCATCAAACCTCTTTTGTGATGATTCCTGTTTATGTTACTGGACCTTGGTATGTTGACCAGGGTCTCCAGGAGTTAGAAGAAATTAATAATGCTTTAAGTAGACAGAAAAGAATGATAGGATTGATTATTGCTGGAATTGCAGCCCTTGTGTCACTTAATAGCCACTGCTGCTACCGCTGCTGTCGCTTTGTCTCAAACTGTTCAAACTGCTCATTATGTTAATAATTTGTCTAAAAATGTTACGATGGCTTTAGGGACCCAAGAAAATATTGACAAGTTAGAACAGAAGCTTGATGCATTATGTAGTCCAGTTATGTATTTAGGAGATGAAATCCAAGGTCTAAAAGTAAGATCTCATTTGGAATGCCATGCAGCATATCAGTGGATTTGTGTTACCTCAAAAATTTATAATGAAAGCCAACATGGATGGGATCATGTGCGCTCTATTCTCCAAGGTGTCTGGCATGATGCTAACATGTCCTTAGATTTGATACGATTGCATAGAGAAATTAGGGGCTGCAGGAGGCTGGACCCCTTCAGTTTGATGCAGCTAAAGAAGCTTTAAATTTTTTACAGCATCTGAAAAACTTACCATCCTGGTCTCCTTTGGGTCATTTGCTTATTTCGGTTTTAGCCTTGGGCCTTTGTATAATTATAGGCCTATGTCTGCTTCCTCCTATGATGAAATACTTCCTCAATTCCCTGCTAATGATTTGGGCAGAGATGCATAGTCTCAGGCTCCAGGCTCAGGCTTGAGCCAGTTATATGTTACATCTCCCATTTGCAGAGGTTGGTAGTCAATGATGGGTAAGAATACTTCAAGGCTGGGACCAACCTAAGACAGGGCATGATTGCAAGACTTTCATGCGCCAATGACGGGTAAGGCCCAGACCTGTGGAGGGTCACCTAAGACAGGCACAGTCTATCTGCACCAAGCTGGGAAAGCTTTGGCATTTTAAATAAAAAAAGGGGGAGATGTCGGGAGCCATTAAGAGACACTGAAGAAGTCATGTAGCTGATAGCCGTGAAGCAGCTGCTGCTGCTGAGACTGCTTAAACAAAGGTTCTCAGAAGCAGGGTGTGGAGTTAAACATTACTGACCCTGGAGGGGAGGTTTGCCTCCTAAAGAAATCTTCTTAAGATTGTGGAATGTTTTACAGCCAGAAAAGAATAGGAACTTATGTAAATGTCAGCATTCCTATGGTAATGTACATTGTGCTTTGCCATTGTACTCTGTACCTTACTATTGTTCCCTGTGCTTTACTATATTGTACCCTGTGCTTTGCTATTGTATCCAAAAACTTATATAAAGGCTGAACTAAATAAAGACGGGGCCGTGCAGTGACTGTATGCCCTCCTGAAGCGCTTTTCTATCTTCTTCTTTTTTCTTAGGCTTCATCCCTCTCTTTCAGGTACTGATTGCTCTCTGTCAGTGGCTCCAGCAGATATGAGCACATACCAATGCATTGGCAACTTTCCTGTAGTTTAGAGTAGTAAATTTTTACCAAAGCCACTGTACATTGTTGCCTGGCCAAGATTAGTACAACCACAGGATCTTCCTTGTAGTGTCCCGGATGAAAGTGATGAAAAATCTTTATGGCGAGAAAGTGATTGTGATGCCTTTTCTCTATCACACCATTCCATCCCATGTACGGAGAATCAATGTGTAGTGCAATGTATAGAAAAGGTGAAACAGTTTCCCAAAGTCGTCTCGCAAGAAGCGCTGGCACACTGTTAGAGCATCAATGCTGGGATCTCAAATCATTTCTTCATTAGCTGAGAAGGTATAAGCCAAAGAAGCCTGCAATAATCGCTTTGCATTGAGGTGTTTCTGTGAGGCAGGCTTCTGTTTCGCTGAGGTGTGCCAGTGTATCGTATATGCCATGTAAAATTTTATCATCAGCTTTACCTGTAATATTCCTCAAAGAGGAGATTCGACATTGTCTCTACGTAAGTGTCCTAAAACACTACTAACACTCAACTAGCAGGAAAGGGATTCAAGAATATGAAGTTTTCCTGGTGGAAATTCATGCGAAACGGGTACAATCTACCTCCATGGGGAGGAAGAATGCCTCCACATTTGGCGATACAAACATCTGAGAAACCATGTTGGGATGGTGTTTCTATCAAGTGTTTCATATCATGTCATGGGGAGCACAGGAAACACTATACAAGTGGGTGAACCTTTGTGTCACATGTCATGGAATCTTGTTTATGAATACCTAGGTTTAGTAATCCAGAATGGCCATTAAAGACTCAAGGCTACTCACGGTGAGTCTCGTGCAGTCTAAGGCAGCACGCAAGCAACCTAGGAGAAAGTGTGACACTCTTCACCTGGAATACATTGATTTGAGCAATGTTAACATGTTTGTTTTTGAGCGCATGGAACACATAATCTATGCTGACAAGGCTGGTGATGTGGTATTTGCGTGCGGAATTCGGTACCACACACAGCAAGGAACAATGCCTCAGTGAGATCGAACAAAGGATCTCCGGAGAACTTGAAGAGAAACTATTGGTATGGCAGCTTTCCTGCGGCTTGTAGTAGTGGACGTTTACTGGTTATATCGTACCATGATTCCTGTCCAAAACTAAAGAGAAGCACTTGATCCTCCTGGCAGCGTCGATGGCGAAAGTGATGTGATTTTGTCCCTGTGAGGATGTGCCTGCAATCTGTGTCCTCAGAGAAGCATTTCATATATCATGAGTCATAATTTTGGAAGTCCAATGGACAGTGAAAGCGACATTCAAAGACACCTCTTCAGAGGTTCTGGCACACTGACGAAACATCTCGCTGGGATGCTCTTATGTTTAATCAGGATGTACGAGGAAATTAAAACAGAAACTTATGGTAATGTCATGTATTGAGCCACCTGCACTCTGCCCGTTTCTGTTCCAATAGCATTGTATGCATCTTTTGTCATCGGATTTGCCTGCCGTATTGCATTAAGTGGTGATTGTGTGCTATTATGTATGATCAGTATGTGCGATGTATGTGAAAATAAACAGTTTTAGCAATTCCCTGGAATTTAGCCATTTGCACTCTGCCAGGTTTTGTGTCCTAATGTATATTTCAAGGGATCCATTTTCCAATAATTTCCCTGCCTAATTGCGTTAAGAGAAGATGGTATATAAGGCGAATGTTAGCTCCTTTCTTTTGTGTAACATCTGCAAACAGAGAGTGTGATTATTGCATTCTGACATATTTCACAGGGAAAATATTTCTACTATGAAAATAAGCATGTGATTCAAGCCACAACCAGGCCTCCTTCTCAGACACTGGGGCCTATATCATGCTTTGAACTCAGGAGGATCGAACATCTTTTGCCCTAACGGCCATGTCTGGAATGCAGCTTTTGGCCACAGGAGTTCCTAGTTCTGTTGGGTTTTCTTTTTGTACAATGGGCAGGCCTCCTATCATTAGCAGGTTATACCCCACTGGTGTTTGTCAGATTCAGCGCATGAAGCCCCAACTGCATGATCTCTGGTTGTGGTGTGGACAGAGATCCTTTTGGGCAGAATTCTAGGATGAAATTCTTATTTTGTTTTAGTTATAGATGCTTGATAAAAGCATGTACAAAGTCCTACTTTAAATATTTTCAGGTCCACGAAGGCATGATCAAATAATTGCACACTTCATGTATTCTCTGCAAAGGTTCAAGCCAATATCTGCCCCCTAGCAAACCCTCAAATAGGACTGAGATGATGCCCCTCCCTTTCTCATGCTTTCTTCAGGCCAGGCCCAGACCAATTCTTGCAGGCCTCTCTTGGGAATAATATGCAACACACATACACATTATTCTGATTACTGATACACACAATGGACAGTTTATGGTCACGTGACCATTTCCACTCATATTTAAGCAAAACTCCAATTGCCCGCATCATTAGACATCTGAAAAAGAACACTCAAGATAATGTTCTCACAGGCAAACACATGCAGGCCTTCCGGATACTATCAGTACAGAAATCTGCTAAACAAACGCCTGCCTCTCTCTCTCTCTCTCTCTCTCTCTCTCTCTCTCTAACACACAAATACAAACATATAGGGCGATAAATAACATACACAGCACAAAAGTTCTTTGAATTTGATTCAACTACAATTAAAGACATCTCCCAAGTAGGAAGAGCCAAGGAGACAGATCTTCACTATCCCAGTTTGACCCAGACATAGAAAGGCACCCAAAGTCATGCCAGGATCCCAATCAGGCCATTGACAACATGGGCTCCTCCAGACATGGGCCTTCTACACTCACCCCAGCACTGTTGCATGCCTTGAAACAGGACCAAAAAGATCTATCCAAGAGGCAATCCTGGGGAGAGAATATTTGTTTTGACTTTCTGAGCCACTTTGAATACCGAAGGAGACATCAGCAAGTTCCAAGTACTCAGAATATCGTGCCTGCCAGCCATAGCCTGGCTAGGCAGTGTACAAGAAGGAAATGCCTTTCCCAGTCACTGAGTGCTTTGTGTATCCCAGCCATTCTAGGGAAAAAGTCTGTCTGTGGTACAAATGGTAATATGAAAAAATGACCAGATTTGCATTGTTAAATTGGTGGGGTGTGCAATGTAGTCGGACTGGTTGGAGAGATGAAGATTGGAAGTATGAAAGGGCCTGCTGAAAAACACACATGAGTTGGACTGGGACATGGCTTGAAGGGAGAAGCTGAGGGTACAAGGCAAAGGAAATGAGGGAGCCAGGAAAAGAACTAAACTTGAGAATGATGCTTAGAACACTAAAAGGCTGGGGGGGGGGAGGTAAAGACTTCATGGCCTGTCGGTCATCTAGCTCTCACACAACAGCTTGGATGTCCTGAGAGCTCATCCTTCCTCCTAGGGATGTTAATTGGTCAAAAACCCTGAACCAGTCCAGGGGCTGATTCAACCAACAAGAAATTGGTGCTGAGCACACCAGAGAATACACGGCCAATGCCTAATAACTTATCACTCCTGACATTTTCCAAAGTTTTTGAAGCCAAATGTCTATACTTCATTTGCTACAAATGACCACCCGCAGCTGGGTTTGGAGTGGCAAAGTCGAGTGGGCTTTCTGGTGACGGCAGAACAGGGAACAAACTGCACTTCTGTGTGGACTTGGGGGGATGGGTTTCCACTGAATCACAGAGATGGCTGCAAAAGACATTGGCACAAGCTGAGAGGAAGGTGTAAATGACTGGCACACCAGCATTAGACCATGTAAGGGAGCATGGGCCACATGTGAATATCCCACTTTTGAAAGGAGATGAACTCAAATGGGAGGGCTCTGTCTCTCGGTGAGAAGGCAGCTTCTCAAATGCCCAAGTGCTAAAGACTGATACATTTTGGGAGCAGCTGGCCTGTGAAGGGGGCATGAATAGACAGCTGTGATACTGTCTCAATGCTTTATCTATCAACAGAAGACCGCATATTTGGAGTGTTGTGGAGACAAGAACATCCTCATGAGCAATGGGTACTGAGGAGGCCACTGGCCCCTTTGCGTCAGGTGAATATGGCTCACAAGACTCAGATAGTACCCAAGTTGAATATTCCTGCCCAACCGTGCTTTTTGTTTCTATTTGTAACTATGTTCTGATTCCTCTCGAAGCCATCCCGGATCCAATAAAGAACATTCCACGATACTCCGACTCTGTGAAACAAACCATTGGAAGTAGTCTGGGAGCAAAAGCCCGTTTAGGATCTGATTAAGATGCGGGTGTGGGAGAACGGTATGGCACAGGAGATGGATTTTATGATGATGGGTGATCCAGAGTTCTCCTGCACTCCTCTGAATCATGGGGAATGCTTTGAGTTCAAGGCTAGTCACTAAAAATTCCACACATTTCAGAAAACTGTGTTTTTACAGTCATCTGGAATTCTCTCAGACATTATGAGGGAAAGGCTTGGTTGAAGATCGAGGGCACCTCTGAGCAAACGAGACGTTCTACGCTTACTATGTAGATACCACGTGACACAAGCCACAACCAGGCCTCCTCCTTAGGCATTGTGGCTCTAGACCACTCTTTGGCCTCAGAGGGTCTGGACCTCTTTGTCCCTTGCTGCACACCACAGACCTTAACCTATTTGACACAGTCTCAGTCAGAGGGAAGTATTGCTTGCAAAGCCAGCAACGCTAGAGTCATCTGTGCCTATTGCTTTTTTCTGTATTGTCTATTTGGGAATTTATGCATTGCTTTTGATTACTGAGTTGCCCTTGGGAATGGAGGGTGGGGTTAGAGGATAAGGCAACTTTTCCAAAAATGGGGCACAAAGAAATATGAATAATAAGGAATTAGTCAAACAACTTGATCAAAGGAGAGAGCAAGATTTTTTTTCTGAGCAGGCCACCATGTCAATGTTTACATATAAGGCCCCTGTTAGGCTCACAAAAGTCAGAAGGGGGGAATGTAGTGGCTGAAATAATTATTATTACTAGAAATTACTGCCTGATTATCGCTATAGAAATATAGGTTTTTTGTTTATAGGAACATAACAATCGAAACAAGCTTTCTGCTTCTATAACCCCACTTGCATACGCAACCTATGGGTCGACAGGTAACTAGTAGATGAAAAGTAGACCTTTGTGTTTAGACAGAATAAAGAGTGAGATTTTGGGCTTAAAAAGTCTGTCCCTCTACATTTTGGAGTGATAAAAAAAAATAAATGTGCCTTTCATCAGGCTCTCTGCTTGTCATTTCTCTTTCACCATCTCCACGTTTCCTTCAGCCCTGAAATTGCCTGGAACTGGCCTGAGGCAAGTGACGCCCGAACAGGGACCTGAAGGTAATACTGATAGTTCAATGTGGATAGGACTTCACCTGTGGTTGCTGCAGACTTCCTAACCAGTGGTAGCCAGGTAAGTAAGGGTGAGGACTGAGAATCAAGAACTTAGAGAAGTTATGGACCATGCTGTGTCTAAAGAAATAAGACTATTGATATTATTAAGAAAATCATAGCAAAAAGAGCAGTTAAAGTTTCCACATCTCAATTATCAAAGTTTTTGCAGTTTGTTCAATTATGTTGTCCTTGGTTCCCTGAGGAGGGAACAGTTAATGAAGAAACTTGGGAAAAGGTGGGGAATGAAATCAAAGTATATTATAATGCTTACGGTCCAGATCAGGTTCCCATAGAAGCTTTTTTCTTATGGGGACTGTTTCGAGATGCTTTGGACCCAGTTCATGGAGCAGTAGTTTTTTCTATGAGATGAAAAGCTGCTCCTCCTAATGAGTGCACCTCTCTGTTAGATAAATCTGGCTCTCAAGACAATATTTTGAAGGTCACCACAGACAATGAGTCAGATGATGAGGCACTTTCTCCTGGAGATGCGGCCATAGTAGAGGAAGAGGCGGCTCACTATCATTGAGATAAAGACATTTTTTTTAGCTCAGCAGACCATGAAAAAACTCACCATAGCTTCAGGTAAACCCCAATATGGGATTTGTGCCAAAGTGCCCACAAAAAGAAAAGGGATACACTTCTCTACAGGAATTGGGTGTCCTCCATCTAAGGTCGGATTCCGAGGGGCTATAGGGAATACACCAGAGCAGAGAATTATTTGTGAAAGATTTCAGTACCATTGTCATTCCTCTCAATACTCTTAATGATTTTCAAAAATTATTAGGCAATATTAATTGGCATTGTCTCTCCCTCAGTATCCTCACATATGCTTTAGAAATTTGTTCTCTATTTTAGAAGGGTCCACTGCATTAGAGAGCCCTCGGGAACTAATGCCACTGGTGGAACAGGAATTTTAAATACTGTATTATTGTAGTCACAAGCTTGCATTGCCCAGGTTGCATTATTGTGTGGTAAAGTTTCTTTTGCTAACTTGAAATTTAAAAACTATTAATGATTTCCTTTTTCTTTCATTAGATAATTAGTCCAAAACTCAGGACATTGTAGCATGGAGTTAGCAGTGAAGATAATATGATTTTGTATTGAAGCTGAGACAAGTAATGACTAAATTAGAAAATTCAGTGCTTTTTAAGGTACATTTCTGTTCCTGTTTACCGGTCACCAGGGGTCCATGGAGAGACTGGAAGCAGTCATATCTCCCGGACCATAGCCAGGCCGGGATGCCACCTCCTGTGCCCTGTTGTCAAAGTCTGTTCATTGTCTTTGGTCTTGTCTGGGTTGTAGGTAGCAAACTTCTCTGGTCCACCTAAACCTCAGTAATTGTCCTTGTCTGAGTGTCTGTTTTGTGTTTTCTGTTTCATGTTCTCTGTGCAAGCGCTGGGGGGAAACCAGAGTTCACAGAAGACACACATGGGGTGTTTCCTGTGACATTTCAAAGAAGGATATGCTTATAAAACAAATAGAGGGAATATGGAATACCCTGAAACAAAGGCTTAATTGAGCATTATATACTTTCAATTCTTAAAATCAAGATGTACAAGGCAGCACAGCAGCTCATTGGCATTGGGTGAAATAGGCCAGCGAGCCTTTGCAGCAGCCAGTACACTACAAGCATCTGAAAGGGGATCAGGTGCCTGATGGGGTACTGAAATGGGGCCAAGGTTTTGCTTATAGGAACAGAGAAACTTTGTGTCCCATCCAAGAATGTCAAGCTCCGGGAGTGGGAGCAGAGAGAAGTGGTAGGTTGCCAGACCTTTCTAGAGCTGGTCCTGTTCACAGCCACAGTCTTGCACAATCAACCCACCATACCTAGGTAAACCATTTACTTGGGCTTCTTCTGTTGTATATGTTTATGTAAATAACACTGAATTGCTTGGTCACCCTTCTAATGATTTTATAAGATTTAGGGAAAATAATAATTTTTCCTTCCTAGGATATAGTGATCAGCCTCCTATTTGTATTTCATCATATTCAGATGTGCCATTTTGCCTGTCAGTAGGAACTAGAACTGTGTTGGCTGATTCACCTTTGGCAGTTGGAAGTAGTGGTTTCTAGTCTTTTTCCCCTTTAGTTCCTGTAAAGACTAAAAACATCTCTCAATCTCCTCTAGTTCAGGATCTGTCTCTTTCTCTAGAAGTTCCTCCTTGTATGCCTACTATGTGAATAGAAGTAACTTGACAATTTATAGATAGGGACACAGGATATCCCAAATGGCAAGAATGTGGTTACGTGTCCTCAGAGGCTAATCCAAACACTACCTACTATCAGCTTCCTAATTCTACTTATCAGATTTTTGAATGGTCTATTCCCAGTCCAAAATTTGATTATAGAACATATTTGGCCAGTGCATCCATATACAATTGGAATGACACACACATTCCTAAACCTGAACCTGTATCTCGTTGGTCCAGTACAGATGGGACTGCTCTTTTACTTACTGTCTCTGGGCCTCACGGTCCTGTAACTCAGCCTCAACTTTGGAAGCTTATAGCTTTAGTTCAACCTATGCTGCTTCAGCGCCCTAGAGGTCCTGCTACAAAAATCTCTGTTCAAGACTGTGTTCTGTCTCCATATGTATTATTAATCCCTCATGTAAAAGAGGATTTACAAATTGTATACACTCCTAATAAGACTTATTATATATCTTGTTATAATTGTACTTTGACTAATTGTATTAATCTTTCTAAACAATTGCATACTTATGTTATTTGACATCAACCTCCATATGTTGTGATCTCTGTATATGTGAAGAGCCACAGTATGATGACCCAGGGTTATATGCTCTTGAAAAAATGAACAGAGGTTTTAAGAGACAAAAAAGGTTTGTTGATTCACTCATATTAGGAATAGCTGCATTAATCAGTATTATTGGATCTATAGCTGCTTCTACAACAGCATTAGTGCAAGGTATTCATACAGCTAAATATGTTGATCAGTTGTCACGTAATATTTCTCTAGCCTTATCACTCAAGAAAAAAATATATAGTAACTGAGAATCAAAGGTAAATGCTTTAGAAAAGGCTCTTCTATTTATAGGAAATAAGTTGCGGACTTTGCAGTTTCATTTAACTCTTAGGTGTCATATAAATTATTGCTGGTTTTATGTTACTCATTACCTTATAATAAAACTGAAGTTTCCTGGGAAAAGGTTTAGTTACATTTATTAGACTTGAGGAATAATACTGATAATGGGTTAGATTTAGAAACACTTCACACACAAATTCAAGATATTAGTCATGCAGGGGGCTCACTGCTTCCTGCTGAAGAGCTAGCAAGCACCTCCTACAGAATGTTCAGTCTCTAGTTGGCAGTAAATCTTTGCTTTCTCTGTGTATTAATTTGGGTGTAAGTATTTGTATTATAATTGCTATCCTTCTCCTTCTTCCAGTCCTCCTCTGACTCATAAAACACAACATCCACAGTCTTCAGATTGGATTACAAGAGCTCAATTTAAAAAAATAAAAAAGGCGGAGATGCCACAGGCCACAGACCTCAAGCTTTTTGACACAGCTGCAGCAGGAGGGAAGTGTTGCTTGCATAGTAAGCGACACCAGAGTTATCTGTGCCTGTTGCTTTCTTCTGTATTGTCCATGTGGGGAACTTAAGCATTGCTTTTGATTACTGTTCTGTCCTTGGGAATGGAGGAGGGTGTTAGAGGGAAAGGCAACTTTTCCAAAAATGGGGCACGAAGAAATATGAGTAATAAGGAATTAGTCAAACAACTTGATCAAAGGAGAAAGCAAGATTTCCTTTCTGAGCAGGCCACTGGGTCAGTGTTTACATGGAGGGCTTCTCTTAGGGTCACAAAGGCCAGAGCGGAACGTAGTGGCTAAAATAATGATACTTACTAGAAATTACTGCATGATTCTCGCTATAAAAACCTAGGCCTTTGTTTATAGGAACGTAACAATCTCAGCAAGCATTCTGCTTCTATAACCTCGCTTGCATACACAACCTGTGGGTCAACAGATATCAAGTAGAAGAAAAATAGACCTCTGTGTTTAGACAGAATAAAGAATGGGAATTTGGTACCTCTACATTTCAGAGTGATAAAAAGAAGATAAATGTGCCTTGAATTAAGGCTCTTGTTGTCGCTTTTCTTTTGCCAACTCCATGTTTCCTGCAGCCCTGTTATTGCCTGGAGCTGGCCTATGGAAGGCAATAAATGTCATGTCTGGCCCCCAGCATTTGGCCACAATAGATTCTAGGTCTGTCGGGCTTTCCTTCAGTACAATGTGGACAGATATCCTTTTGGGCAAAATGGTCAAATGAAATTCTTGTTCTGTTTGACATGGAGATGCTTGAAGGAAGCATGTATGGAGACCTACTTTCATTGCTTTCGGGTCCATGAAGTCACGATCAGAACATTGCGTACCTCTTCATGTGTTCCCTGCAAAGAGTCAAGCCAACATCTGCCCCCCGGCAAACCCTCAAATAGGCTGGAGATTATTCCCCTATCTTTTTCATGCTTTCTTCATACAAGACCCACACTAAAGCTTGCAGGTCTCTCTTGTGAAAAATATAAGACACACATGCACACACACACTCTTCTGGAGAGTGATATAAACAAAGGACAGTCTATGGTCACATGATGATTTGCACTCATAATTTTTCAAAACACCACATGCCTGTATCATTAGACATTGAAAAAGAACACTCAAGATAATTTTCTCACAGCAAACACATGCAGACATCCAGGCAAGTATACAAGCATGATAAGACACATGTTTGCCTCTCTCTTTCTCTCTCTGTCTCTCTCTCTGTCTCTCTATCTATATAATAACTTTCTCTCTCTCTCTCTCTGTCTATCAAAAACATACACACACACACACAAACACAAACATAGAGACTGATATATAACATACACAGCACGAAAGTTCTTTGAATTCTATTCACCTATAATTAAAGATGTGGTAGAGATACATATCTCCCAAGCAGGATGAGCTGAGGAGGCAGGCCTTGGCTTTCACAGGTTGACCCACACATAAAAAGGCACCCAAAGTCACACCAGGAGCAGCTGGCCCATGAAGGGGGCATGAAAAGACAGCTAAGATACTGTCTCAGTGTTCTATCTATCAACAGAAGACCACATGTTTGGAGCTTTGTGGAGAAAATAACATCCTTATCCTGGATAATGGGTACTGAGATGGTCACTGTCCCCTTGGCGTCAGGTGAATATTGCTCATGGGACTCAGATAGTACCCGAGATTGAATATTCCTGCCCAACCGGGCTTTTTGTTTCTATTCGTAACTATGTTCTTATACCTCTCAAAGCCATCCCAGATCCAATAAGGAACATTCCAGGATGCTCTGACTCTGAGGAGCAAACTATTGGAAGTAGTCTGAGAGCAAAAGCTCGTCTAGGATCCATTTAGGATGCGGGTGCAGGAGAACGGTATGACCCAGGCAATGGATTTTATGATGGGTGATCCAGTGTTCTTCTGCACTCCTCTGAATCATGGGAAATGCTTTTAGTTCAAGGCTAGCCACTAAAAATTCCATGTATTTCAGACAACTTTGTTTTCACAGTCACCTGAAATTCACCAAGGCATTATGAGGGAAATGGTTGGTTCAAAATCGAAGGCTCCTTGGAGCAAACGAGATGTTCTACACTTTCTATGTAGATACCATGTGAGAAAAGCCACAACCAGGTCTCCTCCACAGACATCAGGGCCCTAGACTGTGCTGTGGCCTCAGGGGGTCTGAGCTTCTTTGTCCCTTGCTGCAGGCCACGGAACTCAATCTGTTTGAAACAGTCGCAGTCAGAGGGAAGTGTTGCTTGCCAAGCCAAAGACGCTAGAGTCATCTGTGCCTGTTGCTTTCTTCTGTATTGTCTATATGGGGAATTTATGCATTGCTTTTGATTACTGTTCTGTCCTTGGAATGGAGAGGGGTGTTAGAGGGAAAGGCAACTTTTCCAAAAATGGAGCACAAAGAAATATGAGTAATAAGGAATTAGTCAAACAACTCCATCAATGGAGAAAGCAAGATTTCCTTTATGAGCAGGACACTGGGTCATTGTTTATGTGGAGGGCTTCTCTTAGGGTCACAAAGGCCAGAGGTGAATATAGTGGCTGAAGTAATTATTCTTACTAGAAATTGATGCCTGATTATCACTATAGGAACATAGGCCTTTGTTTATAGGAACATAACCATCTAAACAAGCTTTTTGCTTCTGTAACCCAGTTTGCATACCCAACCTGTGGGTCCACAGGTAACGAATAGGAGAAAAAAAGACCTTTGTGTTTAGTCATAATGAAGAATGAGATTTGGGGCTTAAAAATTTGGTACCTCTACATTTCATGGTGATAAAAAGAAAATAAATGTGCCTTGCATCAAGGCTCTCTGCTCGTCATTTGTCTTTTGCCAACTCCACATTTCCTGCAGCCCTGGAATTGCCTGAAGCTGGCCTATGGAAGGCACTAAAGGCCATGCCTGGCCCTCAGCATTTGGCCACAGTAGTTTCTAGGTCTTTTGGGGTTTCTTTCCAAACAATGGGCAAGGCTCCATCCAGGAGTGGGTTATACACCATCGATGGCAATCAGCATACAGCACATGAAGCTCCAACTGCATGATCCCTGGTTGTGGTGTGGACAAAGATCCTTTTGGGCAGAATTACAGGAAGATATTCTTGCTCTGTTTGAAATGGAGATGACTGATGGAAGCATGTACGGAGACCTACTTTAATTATTTTCAGGTCCATTAAGTCAGGATCTGATAATTGCGCACCACTTCATGCGTACCCTGTCAAGCCACCATCTACTTTCCAGCAAATGCGCAAATAGGCCTGAGATGCTTCCCATGCCTTTTTTCATGCTTTCTTCAGGCCAAGTCCAGACCAATGCTTTCAGGTCGCTCTTGGAAAAAATATGCGACACACAGTCAAACACTCTTCTTGACACGAATACACGGAAAAGACAGTTTATGGTCGCATGATGATTTGCACTCATATTTTAGCAAAACACCAATGCCGACATCATTACAAATCTAAAAAAGAACTCTCAAGATGATATTCTCACTGGCAAACACATGCAGATATTCAGACAAGTACAACAGCCTGCTATGCCTCTCTCTCTCTCTCTCTCTCTCTCTCTCTCTCTCTCTCTCTCTCTCCTGTCTATCAAACACACACACACAG